>AP027102.1:43991426-44213069 GCA_028142955.1 Pinctada fucata | reverse complement strand
AGGTAGGACTTCCAGATAACCTTCATGGTAATTTGAAGCTGCTTGTCGATATTAAAGGTCAGGAGTCAAAGGGCATTGTCACGACAGACAAGAAAAACCTTGTAGACATGCATGTATTGCTTTACCTTACCTCGGGTACTTCTAATAAGCAGCAAGTCGGACTTCATGAATAAAAACTAACACATGAAATCTGAAAAATAGAATTCTTACCAAAGGAAAATTTGTTTTATTTGTTGGAATTAATGTTTCAAAATGTTAAGGGGATTGCAATTTAATTATTTCTATTGTTCTGATTAATTGGAAAACGAGATCAAAAGGTCCAAAAGGATTTCTTCATATTCTACAGTAAAATTTGAAAGTTTTGTAATTGCATGATGAGTGGGATCCTTCAACGAGATGATCGAATTTTTTGAAAGTGAGTGGATGGGTAGGGAGCGAGAAAGTTCTATTACACGTACATCTTTGAATACACGTATAGTGTTGACATTAAAATATGGCGGATCGGTATGTGAAAGTAGCTGACTGTGAAAACATATGTTCGATACTACCACTTGTATTCAAGTGAAAATTTCGGTTTTGTGAAAAAGTGTATTCAAAATTTGAAGACAATTCTCTAGCTGTGCAGTTTGAAATATTTGTAAGAAATATTAGCTCCGAAAGTTGGGAAAGTCAAGTTTTCTTAATTTAATGTATCCTTTTGTTTTTAGTATTTTAACTATCATTTTCTATTGCTACAGCAAATCATATGGGGGCGGACAGGGGGGATACCTCTCTCCCCCTCCCGTCCCCTTACCTCCCCTCCTTTTCACCCTTCCCTTAACTCCCCCGCCCTTCCTCCATCCTCCCGCCCCCTTCCCCCCTCCTCTCCCCTTTCTTCCCCTTCCCTCCCTCCTCTCTCCCCCTCCTGCCCCCTCCCTTTCACCCTGTCACCCCCATACATATTCAAATGATAAATTGTCTTTGGCCATTTCAATATTGCGATTGATGGCTACGCGTCTGGCGGAGGATATGGAAAGGAATATTCATATATTTATAAAGTATGTGCGGAAGCCCGTTAGTGCCAAATATGAATAAATTAAAAAAGAGGAAATGCGAAATATATTTAGGAAAATGCGAAATAAATTAAGGAAAATGAGAAATAAATTTAGAAAAACGAGAAATAAATTAAGGAAAACGAGAAATGTATTTAGAAAAACGAGAAAAATATTTAGGAAAATGAGAAATATATATAGGAAAAAATGAAAAATATATTTAGGAAAATGAGAAATAGATTTACAGAAAGTGGAAATATAAATGAGGGAGTGAGGACAGGGTGAAATGGGGTGACGAAGGGGAGGGACAGGGGCGGAAGGTGGGAGGGAGGGCAGGGGTTGGAAGAAGGGAGTGGCGGGAGGGAGGGTAAAGGGGAGGGGAGGAGGAATTCAGGGGATGGGAGCAGGAAGCTAAGGGGCGGGATGGAGAGGAAGGGGCGGAAGGGATACTGTTCACTCCCCATAGATATAAATGGAAACCACAAAAGAAATACGATATGTATATAAACATGAAATTCCCCCACTACACTCTCCTTTTTACCAATCCCAGAATATTAATGAGATTATCAGGAGATAAAGACCTTCTTGTATTTCTTCCACTTCTTCCCCGACCCCCGCTGCTTTTACGAGAGAAATAAACGATTGGTACTGGTCAAGGCGCATCATAAACTAAACAGTCTTCGAAATGGATGTTTGCAAGAGCTGCGATGCCAAATACCAGACAGACAATATTACACATGCATCTTTGCCCGTATACATAGGATTCATTTCTCGTGTAAAAGCAGCGGGAGTTGCGGGGAAGTGGAATAAATACAAGGAAGTCTTTATATCTTGATAAATAGATACTGTAATTCATTACTCATTAATTTTTCGGGAGTGGCAAGGTCAAGCTTTACTTATTGGTTGTGGTTTCCCTGTTTTTATATTTCCACCTTCTGTAAATATATTTCTCGTTTTTGCTAAATATATATTTTTCATTTTCCTTAATATTTTTCTCGTTTTTTCCTAAATATATTTCTCATTTTCCTTAATATTTTTCTCGTTTTTCTAAATATATTTCTCATTTTCCTAAATATTTTTCTCATTTCCTAAATATTTGTCTCGTTTTTCTAAATATATTTTTCATTTTCCTTAATTTATTTCTCGTTTTTCTAAATATATTTCTCATTTTCCTTAATTTATTTCTCGTTTTTCTAAATTTATTTCTCGTTTTCCTTAATTATTTCGCATTTTCCTAAATATATTTCGCATTTCCTCCATTTTTATTTATTCATATTTGGCACTAACGGGCTTCCGTAAGTATGGCACTAAAAATAGATTATTGATTCCATTCTATTTCTTCCCCCAAAGTAAGAAAGAGAGATAACTCTTATATATTTCAACTTCCCTGTAGGCACGTTTGGAAAAGGGAGGGGGGGGGGGAATTGGTTTTTTAGCTCTACTGGTCTCAGACCAGTCGAGCTTATGCGATCACCCTTCGTCCGGCGTCCGTCCGTCTGTCTGTCTGTCCGTCTGTCCGTAAACAATTCTTGTCCGGACAACTCCTCTGAAACTGTTAGAGATAGAAACTTAATTCTTTTTGTATTTTACTTGGTCCATGGTCTAGTTGTGCACCTGACATTCAGTTTCAGTCCCTGACTCCCAGGGTCTTAGAAAATGGGCGTGGTCATTAAATTCTATGTAATTTTGTCCGGATAGCTCTTCTATCACTATAAATGATAGAGACACAATTCTTTTTGCAATATGATGGGTCTGTAGTCTAGTTGTGCACCTGATATTTTGTTTGAGCCAATGACCCCCAGGGTCTTAGAAAAGGGTGGGGCCATTTTCTTTTATATTATTCAATATAATCTTATGCTTACAGCGCTGACACTATAAATAATGGATACTAAATTCTTTATGCAATATGATGGGTCTGTAATCTCGTTGTCCACCTCATATTTTGTTTGAGTCTCTGACCCCAAGGGTCTTAGAAAATGGGTGTGGTTGTTTTCTCTCTATTAAACTACATGTGATCTCATGATAGCTAATTTCCCAGAATTTATGGATAATAGTTAATTGATTTATTCCAAAATATTATCGGTTTGCAGTTTAGATGTCATTACAGTATTTTACTTCAGTCCCTGTTCCCTAGGATTCTGGAAAATGGGTATATGGCTATTTTCTCTTACCCTATCTACATGTACATGCATTTAGAGTACATAAGTGACAGAAACTATAAATAAACAAAGATATTGCAATTTTACAATATTATCAAAGATGAGTCTGTAATTTAGTTTTTCTCATATTTTATTTGGGACCTGACCCAGGATTTTATCTTCAATTCTATAGAAACGCTAGGGGATAGTTTCAGAATTTCCTCTGATCAATCAATCAACATGAAAATCTTTTCTATAGTGTTTATACAGTTTATACAGTGCAAGAAAGATATCAAATAGTCAAAATGCATGTATTTCTCACTTATTTTTTATTTGTTTAACATGTTTAAGGTGTAAGATTTTTGGGGAGAGTAGTGAGAATTTTTGTTGCAGTTAGAGTAGAATGTCCAAAGTGATCACAGACTTGAGCTGTGCTTTCTGTTAAATGGGATCACCAGAATCACAAAGATTGATCATTTTATCAAATAAAATAGCAATAATGCATCCTTCACATTGCCAAATGAAAGGAATATTGTGCTTGAGTGAGTTTTTTTTTTGAGGGGGGGGGGGAGGGGGGGGAGGTAACTAGAATGTCCTAAGTGATCACAGACTTGAGCTGTGCTTTCTGTTAAATGGGAACACCAGAATCACAAAGATTGATCATTTTATCAAATAAAATAGCAATAATGCATCCTTCACATTGCCAAATGAAAGGAATATTGTGCTTGTGTAAGCTTTTTTTTTTTTGGGGGGGGGGGGAGAGGGGGGGAGGTAACTAGAATGTCCTAAGTGATCACAGACTTGAGCTATGCTTTCTGTTAAATGGGAACACCAGAATCACAAAGATTGATCATTTTATCAAATAAAATAGCAATAATGCATCCTTCACATTGCCAAATGAAAGGAATATTGTGCTTGTGTAAGCTTTTTTTTGGGGGGGGGGGGGGGAGAGGTGGGAGGTAACTCTTACATCTTTCTTTCTTATAAATTCCTCCACTGCTTGGAGTACCACCCCCAATGGGATGTAAAACCAATGGCGGATTTAGGGGGGTTTTGGGGGGGTTCGGGAAACCCCCCCCCCGGTTTCCGATTTTTTTTTTTTTTTTTTTTTTGGTAACATTAGCACTCGGAAAAAAAACCCTGCAAACTGAGGAATAAAAATTGCTTAATATCCACCAGAATTCACTATTTTGAAACAAAATTTACAAAATTTTTCTGATATATTCTATCGCATATCGATTCGATACCGTATCAGTTGGCGTATTTGTGGATTCGTACAGACAATCGCGAAGTTTTTGTAATGTACGTCGCAGAGGGGGTTTTCTGTTTATTTTATTCCCGAAAATTAACATTAAAAAATACTATAATATGAACCAGGGACGTATATAACTAAGTTATATACGTCCCTGTATGAACATATTCAAATAATTTGCAAAACATGTACGTGTGTCAAACAATCAATGTAAATGGTACGGGGATCGGAACCTACACGTTTCTGTCCTCAAATACCCGGTTTGAGTATTTTTGTCATCTACAAACAAATTTTGTTAAAAACATACTTTAAAATAACCGGGATTGGGCAAATATTTAACATTAAGCACCCTTTAAATCCTTCTCATACACCTACACACCTGTGACCAGGCTCCTCCCCTTTCACATAAAAAAAAAAAAACAGTGATACTCAACATTTTTACTCGATATCGTACCAATATTCTAAGTACATGTTACCGCGAAGAAAAATCAACAAGCCAGGCGTACATTTTGTACATGTACGCAATTTTAAACGTCTACATCGTCTCGCAAAAAAAAAAAAAAGAGAGCGCCTTCCCCGGCAGTAGCCAAAAAGAAGGGGGAGGGTCTTTTGAAAAAGTATTTAAAGCACACTACTGTTCAGAAATAGATCAAAGACACTCCAGAAACCACCGATTTGAATGCATTTGTCGTAATTTTCTCGTGTTTCATTCGAACTCAATACAACGATCGCAAACAAAGTGCGAGCGTTCGATTGGAAAGACTTGATGTGGACGTACATATAAGTATTTAGGGAATATCATGTTCACATCTCAAGTTTTCTCCATCTTAGATACGGTTCATCGTCTGCTGATATCGAATCATATGCGTTATTCCATCTAAATTCAGCTCAAATACGCTCCCTTTGGGTCGATACAAAACCCCCCGCTTGCCACTCTGGATCCGCCACTGGTAAAACTGTGTGGTTTGATAAAATTTTTCATAATGTTTACATTAAAGCAAGTGACACATGTTTTAATAGAAGATAATATAACAAGAGATGCCTTATTGGCATATCTACTATGTGTTAATCAAATTTAGAAAAAATTAAAATAAAATACTAAAAAAAAAATCATTTGTAAAAGCCGACTCATACAAAAATATTTCAACCCAGGAAAACTTCTACCAAAATTTTCCTTTATTGCCATTTGACAATATAATCATAGATGAGTCTGAAATTTAGTTTTTCTCATATTTTATTTGAGGCCTGACCCAGGATTTTATCTTCAATTCTATAGAAACGCTAGGGGATAGTTTCGGAATTTCCTCTGATCAATCAATCAACTTCAAAATCTTTTCTATTATGTTTATACAGTGCAAGAAAGATAACAAACAATCAAAATGCATGTATTTCTTACTTATTTTTTAATTGTTTAAGGTGTAAGATTTTTAGAGAGAGTAGTGAGACTTTTTGTTGCAAGAGTAGAATGTCCAAAGTGATCACAGACTTGAGCTGTGCTTTCTGATAAATGGAAACACCAGAATCACAAAGATTGATCATTTTATCAAATAAAATAGCAATAATGCATCCTTCACATTGCCAAATGAAAGGTGCTTGTGTAAGTTATAGAAGTTGAATTTGTAACAGGAGAGGGAGAGATGTGACTGTACCGGGAATCGAACCCGAGATCTTCTGCTATCAAGGCAGACGCTCTTACCAACTGAGCTATCTGGGCATGATGCCTGTTCCTGCCACACTCCTCTCTACCAATTTTTCAGGTTTCCATGCACTGGAAACCTCACACAAAACTCCGCTTCACCTTGAGTCATTTAGTTTGGTGCCAATTCTGTAACAGGAGAGGAAAAGATGTGACCGAACCGTGAATTGAACCCGAGACCTTCTGCTCTCTGGGCAGACACTCTTACCAACTGAGCTATCTGGGTACGATACCTGTTCCTGCCATAAATTAATGGTAATAAACTAATGTTTCAGGCCTTTTTGTCAATTGGACCTCGAGTCATTTTGTCCTTTTAAAATTTGACCAATCAAAAACATCATTTCAACCTCATGCAGATTTTGAAATATTTTTCTGAACTGGGATATATGGTAGAAATGTTTTCTATAGAGGATCAAATATTTCATACCGGTATGTAAAAATATTTTGTATTATATTTTAATAATTAGCTTCTGTCTACATTAATACCACATTCGCCCTAAAAGTTCATGTTCTTCGTTCAATATTCTATTTACATTGTTTTACATTTACTAAATAAATAGCCTAAAACCTTTTTAGGTTTTAGAACAAAATGGCCGATACTTTTAAAATTTCACTCGGTAGGCCACATGTCCTATTATATTTAATTTCAATCTGAAACTGCCTGTTTACTTGATCTAAGTATTTTCACTGGTCAGTATAAGAAAGAAGGAAATATCTCTTATAATAGAGTATCCTATGCAATACTATTTCAGCTCAAATGAGAGGTTATTTATGCCTTTAGTCTTAATTTTATAAAAGGGCATATAGTGGTAGGTCTGTCTGTTCATCTGTTTGTCTATCCATCCGACTGTGACAGTATATCATTCCATTCAACTAAATTCTGATGAAAGGGTATAAGATAATAGAGCTGTCATATATTGCATGTCTATGAACCTTGAGAAGGCTCATCTTTTGGAGCAAAATTTTTAACCTTTGACCCCATCACTGACCTTTGACCCACATTTTTTGAAAAATAAAAACATCTGTTATTTTAGTTTTGATACAATTATGGTATGTTATACATGTTGTATATATACGTTTTTAGTAATTCTCTCACATTCTAGAGAAATCTAAGGCACGGTCCATTTGATATTCTTGGGGGGAGACTCCGTTTTTTTTCAAAAAAAAAAAATTTTGCTCTGAATTTTGATGAAAAAAATTAATTAGGAATTATGGATATGCATTGGCATGTGGTTGTTGGTTCTAATAAAAAAAAACTTGATACACATTTATCCCGCCTCTGGCAAATTTCTTGCAATCTGATTGGTCGAGAAGAACCAAATATTATGTTGTATTATTTTACTAACAGAATATTATTTTGATATCCTGCTTCTACTAAGATGCTTTATGCTTTTGATGTCACCAAAATGCTTTAGAATATGTTGACGTAACATACACAAACCAAAAGCTATTCAGCGAGATAAATTCGTTATAGAGTGTTTTACAGGGGGGATACAGAAATATATTGGGTCGATGAAAAAAGTGGTATTAGGCAAGGTGAAGTCCAGCATTCATTCTCTTGAGTGTATATGTACAAATCAACCAGGAGAGCTTCAGTCTCATCAGAGACTTCTGGTTTCTGAGACAAGATTTTTTTTTTCGCACAGAACCGGGGCAAAATTATTTTTTCAGTCAAAGTTGGACCAAGAATTTTTATTTCGATCAAGAGATGTCTTTGTATACAAAGTGTCTGTGTTTATCAAAACTGTAAATTTATATTTCTTATTTTGCCAATTTAGTTTTATTAGCTCTACTGGTCTATGACCAGCGTCCGGCTGTCCGTTAAACATTTCTTGTTCTCTGAAACTGTTGGTGATGGAAAGTTAATTCTTTTTGATACATGATTGGTCTATGGTCTAGTTGTGCACCTGCTATTTTGTTTGAGCTCCTGACCCCCAGGGTCTTAGGATATGGGTGTGGTCATTTTCTCATATATAACTCTATGTAATCTTGTGGTCACTTTCTCAGAAAGCATAAATGATAGAAAGTTAATTCTTTTTGCAATAATAAAGGTCCATGATGTAGTTGTATACCTGATATTTCATCTGAGCCCCTGACCCCTGGGGTTTTAGGAAATGGGTGTGGTCATTTTCTCCTATATAACTCTATGCTCATAATCTTGTGGTCACCATTTCTCAGAAAGTATAAATGATAGAAAGTTATTCATTTTGCAAAATTAAAGGTCTATGAACTAGTTGTGCACCTGCTATTTCACCTGAGCCCCTGACGCCTGGGGTCTTAAGAAATAGGTGTGGTCATTATCTCTTATAGACCTCAATGTAATCCTGTGGTCACCATTTTTCAGAAAGTATAAATAATAGAAAGTCAATTCTTTTTGCAATGTTCAAGGTCTAAGAGCTAGTTGTGCACCTGAAGTTTTGTTTGAGCCCCTTACCCCAGGGTCTTAGATATTGGGTGTGATCATTTTCTTCTTTATATATAACTCAATTTAATCTTGTGGTGACAATTTCTCAGAGAGTATAAATAATAGAAAGTTCATTCTTTTTTGTATATAATAGATCTGTGATCAAGCTGTACACAAGATACATTGTATTTGTTTGAGCCCCTGACCCCAGGGTCTTAGAGAGTGGGTGTAGTCATTTTCTCCTATATACTGTATGTAATCTTGTGGACACCATTACTCAGAAAGTATAAATCATAGAAAGTTAATTCTTTTTGCAATATAAAAGGTTTATGATCTAGTTGTGCTCCTGATATTTCATCCGAGTCCCCGACCCCCAGGGTCTTATTGAATGGACGTCGTCGTTTTCTCCTATATATATAAAACTTACTGTAATTTTGTGATCATCTTTTATTCAGAAAGTATAAAGGATACAAAGTCAATTCTTTTTTGCAACATAATGGTTTTAAATCATTATATTGATTATCGACTTGATAATTAGTTTTAGCCCCTAACCTCCAGGTTCTTGGAAAATGGATGTGGTCATTTTCTAGTACACAACTCTATGTAATCTTCTGAACACCATTACTTAGAAAGTATGTCTTATAAAAAGATTTTTGCATTATGTTCAGACTTACGCTTAATGTTACGCTTGTGCATCTGCTGTAATACTTTTTAGCCCCTTACCCTTGGGTCTTAGGAAATAGTTATGTCATTTACTTATGAATTTTACTAAACAACCAGGAGAGCTTCAGTCTCGTCAGAGACTTCTAGCTTACTTCTTAAGAGACTGTGAAAATTATTTTTTACAATATAACTCTGTTCATAAAACTGATATATTACAGTGTAAGGTACATTGAAAATGGTCCGGGTGAGGGGTGGGGGTAGAGCCTTTGAGAAACTATTGCTACTTTACAATGAAAGGAATGATGTTTAGATAGAACACTATGGCATCGAAGCGAGCCAAAAAAAAAAAAAAAAAAAAAAAAAAATAGATAAATAAAAAAAAATAAAATCAGGAATACTAAGCTGAAGATTGAGGTAATTCTTCAAATTCAAATCATATATTCGGAATCATAAGAACAAGATTTTTATGCCTCCGGAATCACAGATTGGGGGGCATATAGTTTTTGGCCTGTCCGTCTGTTTGTCTGTCTGTTTGTCTGTTTGTCCGAAAAACTTTAACATTGGGCATTACTTTTGAATGGAAGGTGATAGAGCTTCATATTTCACATGTGTATTCCTTGTGACAAGACCTTTCCATTGATTCCAAAATTTTTGACCTAGTGACCTTGACCTTTGACCTACTTTTCAAAAACTTTAACATTGGGCATAACTTTTGAATGGTAAGTGAAAGGGCTTTCATATTTTACATGTGTGTTTCTTGTGACAAGACCTTTCCATTGATACCAAAAGTTTTGACCTTGTGACCTTGACCTTGACCTTTGACCTAATTTTCAAAAACTTTAACATTGGGCATAACTTTTGAATGGTAAGTGATAGGATTTTTATGCCCCTGGAATCACAGATTCGGGGGCATATAGTTTTTGGCCTGTCCGTCTGTTTGTCTGTCTGTTTGTCTGTTTGTCCGAAAAAACTTTAACATTGGGCATTACTTTTGAATGGAAGGTGATAGAGCTTTCATATTTCACATGTGTATTCCTTGTGACAAGACCTTTCCATTGATACCAACATTTTTGACCTCGTGACCTTGACCTTGACCTTTGACCTACTTTTCAAAAACTTTAACATTGGGCATAACTTTTGAATGGTTAGTGAAAGGGCTTTCATATTTCACATGTGTGTTCCTTGTGACAAGACCTTTCCATTGATATCAAAATTTATGACCTCGTGACCTTGACCTTGACCTTTGACCTACTTTTCAAAAACTTTAACATTGGGCATAACTTTTGAATGGTAAGTGATAGGGCTTTCATATTTCACATCTGTGTTCCTTGCAACAAGACCTTTCCATTGATACCAAAAGTTTTGACCTTGTGACCTTGACCTTGACCTTTGACCTAATTTTCAAAAACTTTAACATTGGGCATAACTTTTGAATGGTAAGTGATAGGACTCTCATATTTCACATGTGTATTCCTTGTGACAAGCCCTTTTCATTGATACCAAAATTGTTCAACTTGACCTTTCACATACTTAACAGAAAATGAAGTTTATACTAACAAAGATGCCACCGGGGCCATTGATACCAAAATTGTTCAACTTGACCTTTCACATACTTAACAGAAAATGAAGTTCATACTAACAAAGATGCCACTTTCACAAACACAGGCTTTATTTTTTTATTTTGTTCTGTAACACCGTAGGCAATTTTTTTTCAGCAAAATTCAGAGCAATTTTTTCAGCAAAAATCGAAGTTCCCTGAGTATCAAATGGACCATGCCTTACTTGATTGTATCTAAATTTTCTAGCTGAATATAAAAAAGGAATTGATGATCAAAAGATGTGTAGAATAATAATGCACTCTTCGAAGAAGAGGGGGTATGTTACTTACCGGACGGTCTTCCGTATTGATCAACAGTTAATACATTATTGTATTCATTTTGTCCACAATAGATGAACATACATATTAAAGTTAATCAACAGTTGATATTCATTTTGTCCACAATAGGTGAACATACATATTAAAGTTAAATTTTGTATAATAAATATATATATATATATATAAATCTAGGTCAACTTTGTATTTGAGTGTGATCAGAGAAAAAAATTGATAGAAATATGCCCCTTTGTCTTTGAACTAGAAATATACCCAATATTAAGAGTTTCCGTTCATTATCTCTTCAATGGTGAACCTGTTGAAATGAAATGTTGGTATGTGTCATATGAAAATCTAAGTCAGTTGTGATTATTTGGTTCCGATGAAAAAAAAGGTGTTTTATTGCTCCTAAGGCTTTTAGAAAAATACAAAATTCAGCCCAGTGAAAAAAAATTCTCAGAAAAAGAAAAATCTTCTTGCTGAAATTTGTAAGAATCAATATGTACATGTCTTTATAAAAATCAATCCGTTATAATTATCTTTCTCGAGGAAACAATGTTCAAGTTCAAGTTCAAACTACTCAGATAATTCAACTTAATTGAATACACAATACAATATATATACATTATATAGAAATTTTCAAATCGTTCATGGCAATATGAATAACATACATTATTACTTATTACATGTATTATGGTAAATTTACAGTTGAAAAATCTTATGAAGGAGGACAGACTTTTGAATTAATAATTTTGATAAACTTACATAATTTTCGTAATCTTGAAATATCATTTTTTTTATGTGAATTTCCATTTGAGCTCACAATTTTAGATGTGATGTTTTTCACTATCTAAAGATATCTGAGGATGGCTTTAACATGTTAGGGAATCGAGAAAATGACTAGCAAGAGAAAATCAGACCGCCACTTTAATGCTAGCCATCATGTAAAAGCCTAATTGATGGTTTCGACGTCTCCTCTTTTATTCATCTGCCTAAAGTTGTTAATTTCCTCCGCATTTTTCTGGCTTCTTTTGATTTGTAACATGCATTTTATTGCATTATTTTCTGATTGTAAGTTTGATTTCTCCCGAAGAAGAAGTCGTCGAGCTTCGAAAATTTGAGTTCCAGATTTATTTTAGTGCTGTGGTCACTTGCAACATTTTTGTGCTGTTTATATCTTCTTTTCCGCGAGTGACATATTACATTTATTAGCCCCTGGGCCGATCCGACACTTTTTGAATACTTAACCATGTTAGTGCTGTTGTCAATTTCTTCATTGTGCTTTTATACTATCTAAAGATTTATATACATCCTTCATATATAAATTTTAAATGATAACATTATTAACTTAATTTCAAAATGCATTTAGCGATGAATGAGACCTCAATTTGCTCCCCACCCTGCAATTTTCTGAAAACTGATGACTGGTTAACACCGTTCCTCGCCTTGCCACAGGATCCTACATACACGTACCATGCCGACTGTTCTTCAAACATTAACAGTGGTGGATCCAGCGCCCCCTTTGCCGGGGGTCAAGGGGCGAATTTTTCCGATTTTAACCTGTTTTTGGAAAATTTTGGGTCAGTGCCGGGGGAGGGGGGGGCGCACCCTCCGCACCCCCCCCCCCCCTCCCCCCCCCCCCCTGAATCCGCCACTGATTAAGGTTCCATAGAAAGATGGAAGTTTGAAAAAAAAAATCATTTTTTCCGATGGATTCCAATGTTAATTTTGACTGTTTTAAGTGTCATATTAATCAATGATGTGCGAAATTATTAATATATCACTGCTCCTTGGACTCCCCTCACACCAACATCTGAGCCATATAAGTTGTGTAACTTGTTTGCTAAATGCTGTAAAATAAATAAAGTTTAAAATTTAAAAATTAAATATCACTGGCTGAATAAAATTCAGCAGAAGTCTGAGTCTGGTTCAGTTCTCCATCATTTTGTACGGAGGAAAAAAAATCGGGCCCAACTGGACTGAATGTCCTATCAATTTGTTCGAGCCCCGGGTCCTTGGAATTCCGTTCATTTCTCTGCAATAAATATAAATATTTAAATGAATTTGGTATACGTATACATCACAGGGATTTATCACGCTTACTGGCTGCTCTATTTACCATGGGTTATTATTAATACTAGATAATCCACAGAAAATTTAGCTACTGGAAAGCGTGATAAATCCCTGTGAAATACATCACATGAAAATCTTGGTATAGTTCACATATATTATATACAAATACCATGATAGATTAATAATATAATCAAAATATGAAAATCGCTTTAAAGAAAAGTCATAGTAATGAAATAAATATGATTACTAAATCTTTTCTTTTTGGTCAAGGTCATGTTGTATGATGTCAAGGCCGTTGTATACTGAGATCATTGATCAAGTGAAATACTAAATTTTTTTTCTTCCATGTTATATACTTTAAAACATTAATTCTAAAGTCTTGATCTCACTGATATGACCTTAGCTGATTATATAAGGGAAACTCGTACAAAGATGAAAATCTTCTCTCTTTTTCTGCAATTTTCGCTGTCAAGTATCAATAAGGTCTTTTATTTTTGGATAAAAGTTTTACCGGACCACCGACTCAAATTTATGAATAAAAATAAAAGTATTGACTAGGCAATTTATTTCACTTTTCTCTGCCGATCGTCCGAAATTGCCTCTCTGTAGTATGAAATTATCGACTTTCATTTGTCCTCAAGAAACTGAATGTTATCGTAGAGACGTCAGAACATCTAATAGAATTTTACTTCACCATAAATTAAAAGTTCTGGATTTTGCGTAAGTTCCCTTTTTGTGTCGCCTGCGAAGCACAGCGACACTTAGGGATCACTTTGTCCGTTGTCCGTCTGTCCGTCCGTCCGTCTGTCTGTCTGTCTGTCTGTCCGTCTGTCTGTCACACTTGGGTGTCACACCCCATAACTTTTGATTGGTAAGTGATAGGGCTTTGATATTTCACATGTGTATTCCTTGTGACAAGGCCTTTCTACACATACCATAATTTTTGACCTCGTGACCTTGACCTAGATATTTGACCTACTTTTCAAAAAATCTAAGATTGGCTATATCTTTTGATTGGTAAGTGGTAGGGCTTTGATATTTCACATGTGTATTCCTTGTGACAAGACCTCTCTACACATACCATAATTTTTGACCTCGTGACCTTGACCTAGATATTTGACCTACTTTTCAAAAAATCTAAGATTGGCTATATCTTTTGATTGGTAAGTGATAGAGCTTTGATATTTCACATGTGTATTCCTTGTGACAAGACCTTTCTACACATACCATAATTTTTGACCTCGTGACCTTGACCTAGATATTTGACCTACTTTTCAAAAAAATCTAAGATTGGCTATATCTTTTGACTGGTAAGTGATAGGGCTTTGATATTTCACATGCATATTTCTTGTGACAAGACCTTTCTACACGTACCATAATTTTTTACCTCGTGACCTTGACCTAGATATTTGACCTACTTTTCAAAAAATCTAAGATTGACTATATCTTTTGATTGGTAAGTGGTAGGGCTTTGATATTTCACATGTGTATTCCTTGTGACAAGACCTTTCTACACATACCATAATTTTTGACCTCGTGACCTTGACCTAGATATTTGACCTACTTTTCAAAAAATCTAAGATTGGCTATATCTTTTGATTGGTAAGTGGTAGGGCTTTGATATTTCACATGTGTATTCCTTGTGACAAGACCTCTCTACACATACCATAATTTTTGACCTCGTGACCTTGACCTAGATATTTGACCTACTTTTCAAAAAATCTAAGATTGGCTATATCTTTTGATTGGTAAGTGATAGAGCTTTGATATTTCACATGTGTATTCCTTGTGACAAGACCTTTCTACACATACCATAATTTTTGACCTCTTGACCTTGACCTAGATATTTGACCTACTTTTCAAAAAAATCTAAGATTGGCTATATCTTTTGACTGGTAAGTGATAGGGCTTTGATATTTCACATGCATATTTCTTGTGACAAGACCTTTCTACACGTACCATAATTTTTTACCTCGTGACCTTGACCTAGATATTTGACCTACTTTTCAAAAAATCTAAGATTGACTATATCTTTTGATTGGTAAGTGGTAGGGCTTTGATATTTCACATGTGTATTCCTTGTGACAAGACCTTTCTACACATACCATAATTTTTGACCTCGTGACCTTGACCTAGATATTTGACCTACTTTTCAAAAAATCTAAGATTGGCTATATCTTTTGATTGGTAAGTGGTAGGGCTTTGATATTTCCCATGTGTATTCCTTGTGACAAGACCTTTCTACACATACCATAATTTTTGACCTTGTGACCTTGACCTAGATATTTGACCTACTTTAAAAATAATCCCTTTTCTACACATGCCATAATTGCTGACCTCGTGACCTTTACCTAGATATTTGACCTACTTCTAAAAAAAATCTTAGATTGGCTATATCTATATTTCACATGTGTAATCCTTGTGACAAGACCTTTCTACACATACCGTTATTTTTGACCTCCTGACCTTGACCTAGATATTAGACCTACTTTTCACAAAATCTAAGATTGGCTCTATCTTTTGATTGGTAAGTGATAGGGCTTTGATATTTCACATTTGTATTCCTTTTGAAAAGACCTTTCTAAACATTCCATAATGTTGACCCAGTGACCTTGCCCTTGATATTTGACCTACTTTCAATGAAAAAAATCAGCTTCGCAGGCGACACAAGCATTCCTTGGATTGCTATTTTTCTACATTTGTATTTGTAGAATATTTCGAGTAGCACTGCATGGCGACATGAAAGAAGAATCATTAATGATTGTTCTGTGCTGTAATCCATAAAATAAGAAATATTATCGGTCCCAATATTATGAGTTTGATCTATTTGTGTTTTACTCTGACCAATATTCTTATATGAAGTGACAAATGTCAGCTCTAAATTTGATACTAGTGATTTACAAAATATATCATAACCTGTAAATCAACAAAATAGGAAATGCTTCTAAAATGCCAAAATTAGGAATTTTCAACATCAGATCTCTCAAAATTTCTCAAAAATTACTTCCTTTAACTGCAAGAATTTCAAACAACCTAGAAATTTGAAGCATTTTCTTTAAGAAAAAGGGGTTAGGCCTAAGGGAAATATAAGAGAATGGGATTTCTTTTCCTCTTAAGTTTAATACACTAGGTATGACGCTTACGGCCTTGTAACAGGACGCAATTAGCACTAAGTATGACTTCGAAGGCCTTGTTACACGATGCTATTAGTTGCATGCAACTAATTGCAGAGATTTTACGGACTCAGAGTCACACTGTTACACGTTGCAACTAATATTGTAACATATATTTTGTGCTAATTCATACCTTTTCCGCCTAAAGTTTACGAATAAAATGTGTTATCAAAAGACAATACAGCATTGTATTTACAATTTTCATTACAATTACATTCAAATAACTTTCTCGACGAAGAGGGGTCAGAGAATCATAATTTTGTACAAACAAAAAACCTTGCAGTAAGTGTCCAGTGATCCTTAGTGAGGAAAGTGGTCATTTGATTGTCAATGTAATTAATATAATATGACCAACATTCGCCAAGTGAGGGTTGAAATTATAAGGAATGCACTACATTTTGATTGGTTGATGCTAAAATATGCATGCGATTAATCGCAAGGAATGGAACATGTTCTAATCTGAAAAAAGTTGCATACGATTAGTTTAAAGCTAAGTTACACGACACAAGATTTGTCACTTGCAACTAATTGCAAATGATTAGTTGCGTTGTGTAACAATGCCTTTAGCATAATCAAGACACTGGTTAAAAAAACAAATTATCAGGGAAACCAAAATCGGATATAATGTATATATTTGTATTATATCATAGATTTTGCTGTTTGGACTTTAAGATTTTGACATTTAACTGAATTTAATCTTTTATTCAGACTGTTTTTATTTTTGTTTCAGTTTGCCAACATTGTTCTGAAGGAATTTCTTTACACTTGGTATAGGTGAGTACTAGATTATGAAATGAATGTTTGTATGCCAATGATTATCTACTGTATTTGTCCCAACAAAGTTTAATTTTCAGACAAATTTTACTTATGTTCATGTAGTTTTAATGATGAAAAATGGATAATTTATTGGATAGAAAAAATTGCCAGAATTATCTACTTGATTTTAAAGCATATTTCTAGACATTTCTCAATTTTAACAAACTTATGCACTGTTCTATTTCTTTGTGTCTCCTCAAATTTTAGCGCAAAAATTATTATGAAAATCCAATAAATCTGATATAAAAAATTACCAAACGTGTGACCCTATATTTTTGATACTGTGACTGAAAATGGAATTTTCTGCTGTCCTCTTCTTTCAGAGACCTTAGCACAGATGAAGAATTTGCCGATGAACTTAAATTAACCATCCGATTCTTAGCATCAGTGTTACTGAGACGCATGAAAAAAGTATGTATCATCGTCACAAAATGAGAAGAAACAATTGTTAAGGAGCTGTTAAGATAAGACGTAAAATCTGCCCTGAAAAGTTGAAATTTCAATATGCAAAAATTAAGATTTTTTTTCGGTAAAAATAACAAGTAAGCTGGTCCAGATATGAATCTTCTGTGAGGTTGGATAAATTATCTTGAATTATAACGATATTTGGGTCAAAACAAGCGTTTTTCTCATAGAAATCAATGGAAAACGGAAAAGTTTTCTACAACATTGTTCCCCCCCCTCGGTTCAGAATGCCACTTTCACCAAATGTGTATATCAATAAAAGAAATTTTCTGGCCAAGTGGGGTTCTGAACCGAGGGGGGGAACAATGTCCCACAGACGAAAAACGAAAAAAGGGGGGATGGATGACTATTTAAGAATCAGTCCTTAGAGCGGTAAAATAGATTAAAATTGCATTCTTTTCCTTTTAATATCATATAATAATCTATTCAGAGTATGTTCTGATCAAATATTTAAACGTTAGGAAGGAAATAAACAAGAAAGTTGTCTATTTCTACACTGTGCGTATTTCGCGCCTGAAAGCTACATATGTGGCTGATAAGTACGAAATAAAACCGTTTTCAAGTTTCCGGATTGCGGATTTTGCCGATTATAGTGTTATAATAACCTTTAGGTTAATTTCATTTTTCAAATTTTGACTCGAAAAGCTAAAGAAGCATAATAAACGTCAAATTTGTCTGAAATAATGCATTTTTTGTTAATTTTCGCTCGATATTTGACGTTTTCTCTCTTCAGTACCCCTACCTCTTCAGCCCGTAATTATAACATATATCACCAAATCTATTTAAATAAAATACCTACTAGGAATCTTCTAATACTTGATATTTTAATCATGACAACTTTTTTCCTAAAATAGAAGGACTGCGCACGAGTAACAATCGAGTGATTTTAGGGCTAAATCTAGCCCTTATCTTAACAGCTCCTTTACTATTTAGGGTTAGGCCATATTCTCCTCCCCTATTGAAAAAAATAAATAAAAATACAAAAAAAAGAAGAATTTTTATGGTCCTAGAACTGAAGACTCCCTGTATACCTCAAGTAACCATGATTATAATGATTTTAAAAGTAAAGTGAAGATGTGTTGAAGAGTTGTTTTTTTTCACTGAAAAATTAAAAATTTTCGATAACATACTGGCTGGTTACTTAATAATCAGTTAAAGTTACCATTGTGTAATGTTACTTTTCTGAATGTATAACTCTAAGAATTTTTTGCATATGAATGCCACAAGTAGAATGAAATGAGGAACATGAAAAATTTCAAAATTGTTGATGAGGTGGAATGTACCGGTTTATACTAATATAATTATTATAGGATGAATTTGATTTGCTATATTTTATTATGGTAGATTGACATACCACGGATGGTGAGTGAGAAGCTGATGGTGGCAGCACTGTATCACCTCCATAATTATCTGGATGCCAAGAAACGTGGTAAGCTTACATGAATCCAGAGTAGGGTAAAGACAGTCAAAATCAAAGATTCAGGGACATATAGATTTTGGCCTGTCCATCTGTTTGTCTCAAAAACATTAACATCCGCTCACCAGTTTCTCCTCGCAGAAATGTTGCGCAATCATACATAAATTGATGTCATCTCATTTTAGTTCCATATATCTCACATTAATATGAATTATGGCAAAGCCCTTGAAGCGAAGCGAAGACGGTGCATGAAAATTCCAGTAAAAATCTCATGGGCCATCGTACGTCATAGTGCTTATATAGGATACGAAACTAAGGATTAAAAAATTCCATATAGCATACGAAACTAAGGATTCAGAAATTTTCAGTGTCCTGCTGCAGACATACAACATAACACTTTTCAACCATTTCACTACTTTTCATCCTAGCTTTATATTACACACTGTAAAAACCGAATCTACACCATATAGCTACAAAAATAGGGATTCATCCAGAAATATTTTCGTATAAAAACTTACTAAAATGGCGGCGCCCATAACGGCCCTCTTGGTTGAAGAAAATTGAATTGGTCAGTATGTATCTTTTCTTCCTTATTTCGTTCATTTTCCCACTTGTTTTGTATATATGTGTTACCATTAAAGCTTGCTCAGAGCAAGCGGGCCCTTTGGGCCCGCTTGCTCGCTTCGCTTCGCTATTACACTGTAAATCAATCTGTTTGTTATATCTACAGCTTTTATATATAGGATACTAGACTCAAGGTTAAAATTCCTATACATAATAAAAAAAGCGGGGAAAATTGGCCTAGAATTCATGGTTTCTGCCATTTATCTGTGTACTGTACCTGGTTTCCTGGAAAAAAATCAGAAATGATGCTTATTTTTCCTTAAAGCTGTTATCTTATACTCCATTTTAGCCAATTTAAAAAATTTCCAACACATGTAACTCCAAAAAAGTGTAAAAAAACCCCTAAAACTTATGGAGAAAGCAAAGAAAATGTAAAGACCACATGTCCGATCTTTCATTGAAAAACCTGACGTTAAGTGACGGACGGAGCAACGTGAAATGACGCAATATTGTGATGACTTAAGAAAGATACCTTTAAATGCAATAAATATGCTTGAAAACTGTATGACTTCTTTGTTTTACACGACCACTCGTTTACAAATGGTGAAGATCATTTTCGGAAGGTTGAAAAAGCTCTGATGATTGAAAAGGCAGCGCAAATAAATGCAGTAGTAATTGGTGGTAACGGAATGAAGGTGCTAATGATAGAGGTAGAGCCTCAGTCCAGAAAACCGACTGCGTGAGGGGTAGTATCGATTTATCAACATTGCAAAACTTTTACATATAAATGTTTTAACTGAAGCTTTTAATTTAATTGAGTTTTTGGTGAATGATCCGGCGGGTAGTGACAGAAATAGAACTAATTACTCATTATCATGTATGCGTTTTACGTTTGGGTTATGTCACGGTTGCTCCGTGCGGTACTACCACCTTTCACAAACTGCTTCCACTTATCGAAAGAAAATTATTTTTGGTGAAAAGTCTTTTTTTTACATCAATTAAAGATATTTTGTATGAATTAAATATTTTCTTTATTCTGAAGTGAGTAACAGGCCTTGTCCTCGAACTTTCTGGACAACCCTCATATTTACACTAATAAGTCATGCGACTTAAAATTTTGAATGCTCTTATACAAGGCAGGTATATCCAACAATATGCATCTTACCATTACAGAATACCTTCATGATGGTCTTCTCAACCCACCTTTCAAAACTACTCAATTTTCCCTATTTCAGCCTTTCCTCCCTGGACATTTTGGGTTCACTCTAAAAACTGGTCAGCGAACCCTAACTTTTTAATGGAATGTGACAGAGCTTTCATATTTCACATGTGTATCAATACTAAAAGTTTTGACCTTGTCACCTTGACCTTAGACTTGCATGTACTTCTGAACAATTTTGATATTGGGCATAACTTTTGACTGGAAGGTGGTAAAGCTTTCATATTTCACATGTGTATTCCTGGCGACAAGATTTTAACATAAAAAAACCCAAAATGTTTGAATTTGTGACCATGACCTTTGACGTACTTTTGAGAAACTTTAACATTGGGCATACAGTAACTTTTGAATGGGAGGTGATGAAGCTTTCATATTTCACATATGTATTCCTTGTGACAAGTCCTTTCCAGTTGTATAGAAATTTTTGACCCTGTGACCTTGACCTTTGACATACTTTTGAACAACTTACATCAGGCATAACTAATGAGTTGAAGCTGACAGAGCTCTTGTGACAAGACTTTTCCATTGATACAAAAATTTTGACCTTCTGACCTTGACATTTGACCTACATTTGAAACAATTTCAGCGTTAACTCTTTACCGTTGAGTTTGACCGACTCAACAGAAAATGTTGTTTTGAAATACAAGTACATGTACTGACAATGATGACTATTGGGGCATTCATGTTCACTAGCACAGTCTTTATATATTAGTAGACTATTTAAATGTTGCTGCTAGATATCCATTGTAGGCTCACCAAGACCCAACATCGCAACTTTTGACATTATTTTTGTGTCGCCTGCAAGGCATAGCGACACTTAGGGATCACTTTGTCCGTTGTCTGTCCGTCCGTCTGTCAGTCAGTCCGTCCGTCTGTCTGTCTGTCACACTTTGGGTGTCACACCCCATAACTTTTCATTGGTAAGTGATAGGGCTTTGATATTTCACATGTGTATTCCTTGTGACAAGACCTTTCTACACATATCAAAATTTTTGACCTCGTGACCTTGACCTAGATATTTGACCTACTTTTCAAAAAATCTAAGATTGGCTATATCTCTTAATTGGTAAGTGATAGGGCTTTGATATTTCACGTGTGTAATCTTTGTGACAAGACCTTTCTACGCATA
Organism: Pinctada fucata; assembly: GCA_028142955.1. Classification (NCBI taxonomy): domain Eukaryota; kingdom Metazoa; phylum Mollusca; class Bivalvia; order Pterioida; family Pteriidae; genus Pinctada; species Pinctada fucata. Next base: position 44,191,156 of record AP027102.1, on the reverse strand, counting down.
CCATAATTTTTGACCTCGTGACCTTGACCTAGATATTTGACCTACTTTTCAAAAAATCTAAGATTGGCTATATCTCTTGATTGGTAAGTGATAGGGCTTTGATATTTCACGTGTGTAATCGTTGTGACAAGCCTTTCTACACATACTATAATTTTTGACCTTGTGACCTTGACCTAGATATTTGACCTACTTTTCAAAAAATCTTAGATTGGCTAAATCTTTTGATTGTTGAGTGATAGGCTTTGATATTTCACAATTGTATTCCTTGTGAACAGACCTTTCTAAACATTCCATAATTTTTTACCTAGTGACCTTTCCCTTGATATTTGACCTTATTTCAATAAAAAAAATCTGCTTCGCAGGCGACACAAGCATTCCTTGGATTGCTATTTTCTTACTATGATGTCATTTACAACATCCCAGTACAAAATAACGTCATTTGTTGTGATGATGGGTCCTGGTGTGTATCAAATTCAAGTCTGCTGTAGTACTGTAGTCAAGGCTGGGTTAGCGCAGTGGTAGCATGCTCGTTTCTCACCTCTAAGGTCCCGGGTTTGAATCCAGATTCGGCAAAGGGACTTATGTGGGAGGGTAGGTGGTCCCCCATCCATGCCTCAGCAGGGGTTTTTTCTCCTGGTTCTCCAGTTTCCTCCTGCTCCTTGGGCCCTCTCACGCCAACATTTCAGCCAACATGAGACATTAATATAAGTTGTGTAACTTGTTTGTTAAACGTTGTAAAATAAATAAAGTTTTAATTTTTATGCCCCCGGAATCAAAGATTTGGGGGCATATAGTTTTTTGGCCTGTCCGTCTGTTTGTCTGTCTGTCTGTTTGTCCAAAAAACTTTAACATTGGACATAACTTTTGAATGGGAAGTGATTGGGCTTTCATATTTCACATCTGTATTTGTTGTGACAAGACCTTTCCATTGATAAAAAAAATTTTGACCTTGTGACCTTGACCTTGACCTTTGACCTACTTTTAAAAAACTTTAACATTTGGCATAACTTTTGAATTGGATGTGATTTGGCTTTCATATTTCACATGTGTATTCCTTGTGACAAGACCTTTCCATTGATACCAAAATTTTAGACCTCGTGACCTTGACTATGACATTTGACCTTCTTTTAAAAAAACTTTAACATTGGGCATAACTTTTTAATGGTAACATGTGGGTAAGTGATAGGGCTTTCATATTTCACATGTGTATATCTTGTGACAAGACCTTTCCATTGATGCCAAAATTTTTGACCTTGTGACCTTGACCTTGACCTTTGACCTACTTTTAAAAAACTTTAACATTGGGCATAACTTTTGAATGGGAAGTGATAGGGCTTTCATATTTCACATGTGTTTTCCTTGTGACAAGACCTTTCCATTGATACCAAAATTTTTTTCCTTTTGTTACCTTGACCTTTACCTTTGACCTACTTTTCAAAAAACTTTAAGGTATCTGTTGTACAATAGAATCATTTTACATAGCGTTTCAATCATCTCCATTGTAAAGTATGGTAAATTTTATGCCTGGTAAGGTACTATAAACTATATATTTTCTGAAAGGTAATGATGCCCTGAGTACAGATATAAGACTCCCAGGTCCTAAAAATCAAAGGGGAAAAACTCTTACATAACTTTGTTATTTTGCATATGTTATATAGAGAAAATAGACAATTTGAATGCTTCAACAGTTATTCCCCTTTGTTTTTCTGGCCCAAAATTTATTATTTCTGAGCAGTGGGTATTATGACCTTTAAGAAAATATAAAGTTTATAGTACCTTACCAGGCATGGAAAAATGCCCTATTGTACATCGGATACATTGTACCTTAACATTGGGCATAACTTTTGAATGGTAAGTCATAGGGCTTTCATATTTCGCATGTGTATTCCTTGTGACAAGACCTTTCCATGGATACCAATTTTTTACCTCCTGACCTTGACCTTTGACCTTTTAACCCAGTGACCCTGACCTTGACCTTTCACATATATGTACTTAACATAAATTAGTGTTTATACTAACAAAGATGCCACCAGGGGCATTCGTGTTTCACAAACACAAGCTTTATTTTTTACTGTAGTTATATGAAAATAGTCTCATGCATAAATTGATATCGATGAATCAAAAATATATGATGTCCAAATGAAGACAACATTTACAGATTACTGAATCAAGATGAACGATAACAAGGTACTGTTTCAATTACACAAAGAAAGCCTCAGTGTCTGTTATATGTTTCATTTGTTTATTCCTACAGTCCCCACGGGTTCAGACTTACAACAGATTGTCTTGGAGAACTTAGGACCGAACATGCACATAGCGTTACAGAGCAGGAAAGCTGAGGTGGAATATCTACGTAGAATGGCAGAGTCGCTCTTCCCCTACATTCTTACACCGCAGGCCCTAAATTCAAAGTATAATTGCTATATACTGAACGTTTTGTCAATTTTTATATTCTTCTTCATTTTTCCCTCTTACTTAGGCAATTTCAAATTGGGAAAAGTTAAAAAATAAAGGATATGAGGGTTAAAGATAAAGGGATATGAAAGTTATAGATAAAACATGTAAAAGGGAATTTAAGTTTAAGATAAAAGAATATTTAAAGAAAGGATATTGAGGTTGCCAAAATATGAAAATAGGCAAGCTCAAGTTCAAGACAATTAATAATAATTAAATAAAAAACGATTGAAAAAGAACAACTCTGTGTCCTTATTAATAATGTCTCATTATATAGATATTATAGATTTAGTTTAATTGATTGAGGAAAAATATAATTGTCAAATACTATGAAAAATGTTAAGATTAATTTTTGCATTATTCTTTGAAAACTGAGTTTAGTTGTGTATCCCAAAATTGTTCTCAAACATTGAATTTATGCTCCAATTTCAGATGTACTTGTGCATTGCTTCGTGAGATGATATCTGGATCCGTGCTTTTACCAGCTTTGGATGCAGTGGCAAATCCAGTAAGTATGTCAGGAGAATGCAGTTTACGAAGATTGTGCTGGTTTGGAATTCATATCAAGATTTTTTTTTCAAAATTTTCATTATGGTCAACCTTAACAGCAAAATATATACATGTACACTACATAAAACATAAATGGTTTCTTTTGATTTGTTCATAGAAATTGCCATACAGAATTTTTGTATTTGTGGAAAATAACAAGTTTTATCTGGTACGGTAATGCGTGATCTCGTAAAAATAAACATGATGCTAGAGGGATGAGATGAAAATGGTAAATATTTGAGTCGTAGGATTATGCAAAATTAATCTTCTACACCCAAATATAATTTGTGGTATGATAGATAATGTACTAATCATATTTTTACAGACAAAGCAAACAAAGGTTCCAATATACAGTTTTCGCGCACTGTTCCGAAAGCGCAAAAAGTATGCCCGTCATGCTTAAGTTGAAGTCATTAGACTCTTAAAGTATTCTATATAACTTTATGAACCAGACCTTAGTACAATCAATACATCTAGACCTACAAAACATGTGAAAATCATTGCATCCAGATTTACTGTTTAATCGTAAATCAGTATCGAACGATGTGAAAATGGCAGTCGAGCGCATGCGTTCAATGGATGCAGTAGCCCAAATAGTGAGGTCAATACAGCATTGTTCTCAAAACATTATCTACATCATTTAATACTGAATTGAAAGAGAACATCAGTAGCTTTTATCATGAAAAATTATTTGAATTTTCAACATCTGGATTTTCAGATATATCCGGAAGAGTGCGAAACACCCCTCCGGCACTACCGGCATCAGAAGCCCAGGACGCGCGGTACTCGCTTCGCCTTTGTCTCCTATCGCTGTATACTATATGGACCAATGGCTAAAATTGATGTCCAGTTCTCTTCTTTACATCCTTCCAAACTCATATAAACCCCAAAATTCCAAGTTTTTTCATTAACTGTGCCTACTACAAAAAATTCAAGTCTCAACACTTGGAAATAAAAAAATCATCCCTGGCCATTTCTTCGAATACGAAACTAAAACTGTATATTGGAACCATGGTTCCAATATACAGTTTTCGCGCACTGTTCCGAAAGCGCAAAAAGTATGCGCGTCATGCTTAAGTTGAAGTCATTAGACTTTTAAAGTATTCTACATAACTTTATGAACCAGACCTTAGTACAATCAATACATCTAGACCTACAAAACATGTGAAAATCATTGCATCCAGATTTACTGTTTAATCGTAAATCAGTATCGAACGATGTGAAAATGGCAGTCGAGCCGTGCGTTCAATGGATGCAGTAGCCCAAATAGTGAGGTCAATACAGCATTGTTCTCAAAACATTATCTACATCATTTAATACTGAATTGAAAGAGAACATCAGTAGCTTTTATCATGAAAAATTATTTGAATTTTCAACATCTGGATTTTCAGATATATCCGGAAGAGTGCGAAACACCCCTCCGGCACTACCGGCATCAGGAGCCCAGGACGCGCGGTACTCGCTTCGCCTTTGTCTCCTATCGCTGTATACTATATAGACCAATGGTTAAAATTGATGTCCAGTTCTCTTCTTTACATCCTTCCAAACTCATATAAACCCCAAAATTCCAAGTTTTTTCATTAACTGTGCCTACTACAAAAAATTCATGTCTCAACACTTGGAAATAAAAAAATCATCCCTGGCCATTTCTTCGAATATGAAACTAGAACTGTATATTGGAACCAAACAAAAACAAAACGTGATAGAGGTATGTTGAATTTTATATTTATTTGCGAGTATTTGTCATTATGACGTTATCTATTCCAGGACATGGTAAACAACCTGCTGCTGATCTTCTTTGACAATTCTCCGGTATGTTCCGTGATTGGATAAGATTTTCCTATGCTGTATCATATGTAAAATATTATGGCTATTACATGACTTTTTTCCAGAAATGTTGATAATTCAATTTAAATTAAATAATTTGTTTTAAAGTTATAATACAATGGTGGAAACATAATATGAGAAGAATGATATTGATCGTTTAAGATTTGTTTTGGTCTTGTAGACAAGTATAAGAAAACATCAAGCAGTGTTTTCAAAAAAAAAATGTTGAATATACATGTATATCATCAGACATGCCTACTTTTACGATTTTGGAGTAATTTTCACGACTTTTAATCTACAAAAACACTCTACGCTTTTGCTGCTCGTATTACGCCTTAAACATACCTCCAATCAGAATCATTTTAAAAAATATTTCAAACAAACGAATAGACTCGCCTAAATAAAGGGGTAGGTTCACTAACTCCAAAAATCGGCCCTAAATTTTTGTGTAAATAATTAAATTTTTATGAAAATTATGATTCAGCATCTCTTATATTTATCTCAAATACCTGCCAAAATAGAAAGTAAATATTTTTCAGTGTCAAAACGTCACGTGCGTTAGTTATGATGTCACATTTTGACATCATTTGCCCTGCATGACGGAAAATGAGGGAAAGTCGCCATATTTTTGGCATAAATCTTTAAAATTAGTATAGGCGAACCCTCACCCAACATAAATTTCATGTAGATCGAAAGATAAATTGAAAATTTAATTTTATATGAAAATTATTTTGGGTAAGGGCTGGCGCCCTACTTATTTTCCATGTTACTGAACCTGCTCCTTTGTTGTATGTTGAGGGTTTGATATCATATTCATATAAGCAATTGTGTAAATGATTAAGATTTGTAAAAATGTCAAAGAAGGGAATATACATGTACTATGCTTTTGTTCTCAACATTGCAATCAGTTGCTTATATTACACTTAACTTCCCTTAATTACACTTTCTTTAGCAAATTTTTACAGCTTTTTGTATTCATATCAGCAAATAAGGTGAAGAACTATACAATCAGGTTTATTACATGGCAAAGGACTCTTGAGTCTTCTCCAGTTCTGCTCGTACCCTGTGAGACAGCCTATGTGAGACACATAAGTTGTCTCAAAGGCTCCAAATGTTAAAAGAGAATCTTATTGTGACGTCACAGTAACATCGTCAGAAAACACTAGGTGGCATGAAACATTGTTTGAATTCCCTTTTTCTTATGTTTCATGGAAGAAAAAATAGATTCCATCACTTTCTACTGAGTGAGACATAAAATTTTACACTCGTTACGGAAATTGTTCATCTTTTCCCTCGTTCCTCTACGCTCCATTTGGGAAAAGACAAAATTTTTGTCACATGTGTAAATTTTTATGTCTCACCCTGTAGTTCTTGATAGAACCTATTAGTCCTGCATTCACTTGTTTACATGTACATGTACAGTATTTACTGTATGTGCACTTATTTTAGCGGGATTCATATTTTAGCGGAGTTAACTCTGCTAAGACTGAGCTAATTCAAAAATAGGCTAAATCATGAATCTCTTATAGATTAATGTAAAAATAAGTCAAAGCGCTAATTCATTATTACGCTTATTTATCAATTTACCCAATTCTCCTCTGTTTCCGCTAAAATTTGGTTGCGCCAAAATAAGTATTTTGTGAGATATTTTTGCCACTTACCCAATATTCTACTTACAGAGAGATTTTCCTTTAAGATGTGATTATCATGACTTTCTCTTTTGCCACTTTCAGCCACCACAAGCCACTGAGCCACCTTCCCATCCTGTGTCATTTCTTGAAAACTTTGCTCGGCCTCTCGCAGACAATAAATCGGTAAATGCCATCTATTTCAGTACAGTTAGACATAATTATATTTCTATATAACTTGAAAGAAGTCAAGAATCATACTATAGCCTGGAGAGTTCCCTCCATAATCACAGCATTCAAAATGAGTTAATACAGATTTACCTACCTTTGTGAGTTTGGCAATTTTAAAGTTGTATGAATGAATGAAGCTTTAGCTGTTTAATCTTATGCCTATAATGTATTCTCTAGCGAAATGACTTTTTTTCAAGTATTTACAGCAATGTGTACATAAACTGAAGATACTGTAAATTGCTTTATTTTCGTCAATTTGTTAAAAATGACAGTTTCGCCAGTACGTAAATTCGTCAATTCGTATATAAAGGGACAATGTTATATTTATAAAAAAGATCTAAAATTAGAAATCTTTAAGAAAAAATGGGGCGCTTTTACAGTTCTAGCAGAGTAAAGATTATCTTTTTATTTATTTATTTTTTTTTTTTTTACTTTACATAACATAATAATAAGTCAAATAGGGTCTTTCAAAATTACAATTTTTTCTAAGATACTTATGTATGTAAGGTATGTACACTAGGTCTTGTGTGTTTGTATTTGTCGGATGTATGGTGTATGCATGTCTTTTGACTTAGTAAACTAGTTTGTGATTGTCTTTATGGATGTCTGAATGTCTCTGTGATTGTCTCATATGCATAAAAAAAAAAAAAAATAAAAATAAAAAAAATAAAAAAATAAAAAAAAAATCCAAGGGTCCCTAAAATGTAAATTCATCTGTTCAAATGCTAGATCCACCGTCAAATCTTCAAATTCGTTTTCATTGTTTGTTTAACAATTTTCGGTAAACAAACAATTAGAGAGAACCTTGCTGTGAAAACATCATAATTTAGTAATAAGAAGTACAATATATGCAACTTTGTGTTCGTAGTCAGTGTTAATTGATTTGCAATACGCATAATTAAACACTATTTAACAATGTCTCAAAACTTGGAACCTTAAAATTCAGCTTCTTCCTCCCTCCTCCGCAGTGCTCCCGGTTTATATTTAAGTTTACAAGGAGACTGATTCAATTTTTACTTACTACAATTCATTTTTTGTCAGGAGTATTTATATTCGTCGGTACGTAATTTCATCAATGAAGGCACTGACGAAAATGACGAAAATTGGTGTCTGACGAATAAAAACCAATTTACAGTAGGCAAAATTTTTTACTCACCCTGCATTAAAGAATTCAATGGAATACCTATAGTCTAATCCCTTAGTAGTCATCAATATAACCACAAATTAAATCATACAATTCTCTAGTTCCTTTGTGGCAAATCTCGCAAATAGATCTCAGTCTCATTTTGTTTAGTTTTTCATAGGGAAACATTGCTTTGGGATGATGAAATTGTACATTATATTTCCATGCTATGATTAAAATTAAGATGAAATATACATGTACCTCAAAAAACGAATCTGTAGGGAGTCTCCTTAAATTGTCGATTAACTGAATAAATCTCTTTTATAAAATATAGGCAAGCAAGGAAATTATTCAGATTTGTTAGAATACATGTATTAATGCAGGTAAAACACAAGATTACAAATACATATGAAATTTTACTCCTTAAAATGACACTTTATGCAGAAAAGTTTTACACTTTTGATTAGGAAAGGGCACTAGGCAGATCCGTTGAAGCATATTAAAAGATTGTGTATTGTTTTTACCATAGTGTTTTCACCTGAGCATTAGAGACGTGTTAAACAGAGACAACCCCACCTATCTGTATCCCTTCATGCAGTTTCTGAAGAACGAGGCATCCATTAACGTATTGCAGTTCAACTTGGCATGTGGTGAGTCTGATCCATCGTCAATATGGCTCACTGTGAAAACTGGATAATAATTATTTGAATTTTGCTCCTTTTTGTGTCGCCTGCGAAGCATAGCGACACTTAGGGATCACTTTGTCCGTTGTCCGTCTGTCCGTCCGTCAGTCCGTCTGTCTGTTACACTTTATGTGTCACAGCCCATAACTTTTGATTGGTAAGTGATAGGGCTTTGATATTTCACATGTGTATTCCTTGTGACAAGACCTTCCTACACAGACCATAATTTTTGACCTAGTGACCTTGACCTACATATTTGACCTACTTTTCAAAAAAATTATGAATGGATATATCTTTTGATTGGTAAGTGTTAGGACTTTGATATTTCACATGTGCAATCCTTGTGGCAAGACCTTTCTACACATACCATAATTTTTGACCTTGTGACCTTGACCTAGATCTTTGACCTACTTTTGAAAAAAAGATAAAATTCGCTATATCTTTTGATTGGTAAGTGATAGGGCTTTGATATTTCACATGTGTATTCCTTGTGACAAGACCTTCCTACACATACCATGAATTTTGACCTATTGACCTTGACCTACATATTTGACCTACTTTTCAAAAAAATTAAGAATGGATATATCTTTTGATTGGTAAGTATCAGGACTTTGATATTTCACATGTGCAATCCTGGTGGCAAGACCTTTCTACACATACCATAATTTTTGACCTTGTGAACTTGACCTAGATTTTGACCTACTTTTGAAAAAAGATAAGATTCGCTTTATCTTTTGATTTGTAAGTGATAGAGCTTTGATATTTCACATGTGTATTCCTTGTGACAAGACCTTCCTACACATACCATAATTTTTGACCTATTGACCTTGACCTACATATTTGACCTACTTTTCAAAAAGATTAAGAATGGATATATCTTTTGATTGGTAAGTGAATCTAGGGCTTTGGTATTTCACATGTGTATTCCTTGTGACAAGACCTTTCTATACATACCATAAGATTTGACATTTTGACCTTGATCTAGATATTTGGTCTACTTTTCAAGAAAAGTAATATTGGCTATATCTTTTGATTGTTAGGTGATGGGGCTTTGATATTTCACATGTATTTTCCTTGTAACAATGCCATTCTACACATACCATAATTTTTTACCTTTTGACCTTGACCAAGCTATTTGACCTTCTTTTCTAAGGTTGTATATATCTTTTAATTGGTAGGTGATAGGTCTTAAATATTTCTTATGATGAGACCTTTTTGTAACCAATTTTTATGTAGTGACCTTGACCTAGATGATTGACACTCTTTTCTGAAAATTTGAGAATGACCATAACTTTTAATTTGTAATTAAGAGGTCTGATATTTCAAATGAATTTCATTTGACAAGACTTTTCTACTGATACCAATAATTTGATCCACTTGCTAGAATAATAATCAAACCGCTTGGCAGGCAACACAAGCATTCCTTGGATTGCTATTTTATTAGTCCCCTACCGGCAACGCCAAAGGGGACTCTTATTGTGAAATTGATTTCATTGATCACATTTTAGTTATAACTTTTGATACACATTTAAGTTTTATGTTCATAGGAGCACGCAGTGAAATTTGATATAGTATTACCAAACTCTATAACTAGATGGGAAAATTTTCAATGCAAATTTTCATCATAATGTCGCGATGTTGCATCAAAATTATTGTTTAAGATGACCCATTTAAAGAAATTTGTCAAACTTTTCATTTTCTGATTGCATTGATCTCCAAACATATAATTTATTAGAATAATTGTTGAAAGGAGAAGGTTCAGTTAACTGGTAAGTGAGCCCTATTTTTCAAATGGTTCAGATTTCGATTATGTTCAATATTCAAGAAGTTAATTGTATGGTTGTTTTAAATATCGAATGAAAATTTTGATTTTAAAGCATTGCATTGAAATATATGGCTACAAAAACACCCAAAATTCGTAAAAGGACAAAACATGTGAAGAAATAAGCCAAATTTCGGTACAAATAATTGAAAACAAGTAGGGTGGGAAACCCCAACCAAAATAATATCTATACTAAAATAAAGCTATACAAGTTATCTTTCTAGTTATATAAAATTTAATTTTTTGTTAAAAGTTCAGGCCCGTGTTAATTTAAAAGATTTCTGCCTAATACACGGTGGTTTTTCTTCTTTTTCCAATATCCAGAGTAAATGACGTCACAACGTGACTTCATATCTTACACACATGACATTACAACTACATGTACTTGATATGAACCTAATATATTCGCACATATTCTAATGAAATATTAAAGACAAAAAATCATAATTTTTGTAAATCATTTTGGACGAAAAATACCGGGCCAAGTTTAGGGACAAGTGGACCTTCTCCTTTGACAGCTTTACATTAAATCTGTTGTAAATGTAAATTAATTTCTCCATTTCGAAAGTAAGGAGGGAATCTATGAGTTAAAGAAGATCCTGACGACAATCTCAACAACACTCACAATATAGCACAAAAGTGAGCATCGACGGACCCCTAGCAAGCTAGAGGTGGGACCAGGTGCCCAGAAGGAGTAAGCATCCCCTGTTGGCTAGCCGCACCCGCCGTCGATGTTCATGCACGAAAAATGAAATCAATATATAAAGAATACATGCACTGTCTGTGGTATTGTCTATATAGAAAGTGCTATGGCGACCATGTCAGTGAAAATATTCAAAACACTTACTGTCAAACCCCTCGCGGGGAACTTTTTTATGAGTATACTGAATGAATGATTGAAATGTTTCAGAGGATTTCAATACACGTATTTTGAGCCCAGAGCTTTCCCAAGGTGAACTTGTAGAGCTGCATAACATGGCCAAAGACCTTTACAAGACGTACTGCTCTCATACCGCTCAAGACAGAATCAAATTTGATGAGAAAATCATTGAAGAATTACAGGAAAGTTAGTAAACTATGTTATTTATCTAGTACATATTCTCTGTAGAAGGCTTACTATGATGCATTCAAAATATTAAGGTACTAGGGGTTTAATAACAATGTTGAAAAGCTAGAAATTATGTTCTTCCATATTTTTAGATATTTGATATTTTTTTTAACGTATCATTCAACTCACCATGAAAATGTATGGTCCCGGACAATGCCAAAGTCATGTGTCTTTGGCCAACTTCGTGGTATTTAATTTTTCTGTGATCAAAACAAACAGAAGTAGAGTATTATACCCCTAATGCCTTAATTTTGATCTGTTTAGGAATATAACATACGCAGCCAATTGTGCCTCACATGAAATTCATATGAAAAAAGCATCATGTGAATTTCACGAAAGTTGACATGCCAAACTCATGAAAATTCTCATTAAGTTTATGTAAAAAGTACATATATTTATGTTAAATTCACATAATTTTCACATTGATAATACTTTGTACTTCCCATGAATTTCTATGTGACTTTCATTTGAAATTGAATTTGCATGAAATCACGTCAATTTAATTAAAAACTATCAGTTAAATTTCACTTTCACATGAAATTCATTTGAACTTTTATGTAGAATATGGAAGATTGCAATTACAGCTGACAAAGACTATACGAATGTTCTCGCGCACCCTTTGATTGTTCTCCATTGTTATGACGTCATCAATTTACTTGGGTAGAAAATGTGCCCAAGTTTTGAACAGTGGTTTAGGTAGGTGACTAAATGATAAATCAGAATGGACACGCTGCACGCGCTGTATTTGTGATCTTGCATATTAAAACATAGAAGATATTCATATAAATTTCACATCAATTTCATGTTAGGCACAATTTACTATTGTTTAAGCACTCCCACAAGTACATGTATGTTGAGCATTATAAAAAATTGCCCACAACAATAGCAAAGATACAGAAATCTCATCTTCATATAAAAGATGTGACACTCGTATCTTGGCATGCCTTGGTAGCAGTCTCCTGCTCATGTGTCCAATTTCAGGTCCGCTTTCTCTACTTTCAAATCTACTTCTGCTGTCTTCGCGTATTGTTTGCATGCAGGATTCTTAAGGATACTTGACCAATGAATTGTTAAATAAATGACTATATTTTGTATCATGTGAAGCCATTGTTTGAATTGTCAATATTATTGTAACATTATTATTTCAGCATACAAAACAGACATGGTAGTGGCAACATGACAATGAATGATCCTTTTTCTATTTGCTTGCTTAATATCATGAAAAACCAAAAAACTGTTGTTTATTCTTATAGATTAAGCCATTTTCAAGGGCGCTGAAATTAATATTTTGCAATTAGATCAAGTTGATATGTTTTTTTCAATCTCTTTTTTCTTTCAATTTTGGCTTTGGCTGAAAGGTATGAGAGAAGAATACTAATTGACCCCTCCAAACGCGGGAACAATTTGAGAAATTCCATGACGTCACGATGCAATTTCGATGTTTGACTGAGGTTCGAACTGAGGTAAAAACATTGTGACGTCACGAAATTTTGCATTTTTCTCCCGCAATCAGAAGGGTCAATTACGGTCTGCTTTGAAACATATATTGATTCCACCCTTGAGGTATCAAAACCTTGAACAACCAACAGCAAACGTCATGGTTTATTAGATTATAAGACCCCTTCAAAGGAACGGATATATCTTTTATTACACACCATGAAAGAATTTATAAAGCTCATAAAGCTCAAATTTCTTTTGCATCCTTTATAGTTGTGGAGGGACCATCAGATCAAGTTTTACGACTTAGAACTTCTACTCCCTTGTTCAAGTAAGTCATAAGTTTGTCGAAAATCTAAATTATTTTTCCTTTTCTAAGTAATTTTGACAAGAATTTTTTTTGAATTATATGAAATTACTTGTATTAGATTTCAGAAGGAATAGAAGTCTAGTCAATTTTGTTATTAAATGATACAAAGAAGTTATGATTTCAAGATTTTCAAAATTTTGACTTTTTGGCCCTTTTTAAATTTTCTCAATATATTGTTAACTACACAATAGTGAAACTAACATTGTAATTTAGATTTTATTTTCTACATAAAGAGTTTCACGACATTGTCCTATTCAATATGTACAGTCATCATGATCAACATGTATTTTATTCTGAGAGCAGTCTTCATTTATTAGTATTATATAAATATGATTGAAAGTACTGTAAACCATTTTTTTATTTGCCGCGTCTTAAATTCGAGAACATAAGTGAGGTGACTGGTTTGCGGCAATTTATTTTCGCGACATTGTACAATGTATGTATATGTGTTAGGACATATTCGCAGCGTTTTGTATTCGCAAATGGAAGGATCTGGTAAAAATAAAATGCTCTCGAATAAAAGACAGTCAACAGCATTACCAGTATTATTCACTTTTGTTTGTATAAAATACTTGTAATCCATAAAATTTGGATTGAAAGTAATAATTGACCCTTCTGAATGTGGGAAAATTTTGAGAAATTCCATGACGTCACAATGCAATTTCGATGTTTGACCGAGGTTCGAAGCTTATTTGTCCGAGATTAAAGCATTGTGAGGTCACTAAATTTTGCATTATTTCCCGCAATCAGAAGGGTCAGTTGACTTTAGTTTCTACGAAATACTTAAAGGTTTTTGTATTATAGTATGTTTAAGCATTTTATAGATTAAAGTTGAGAAAGCTAAATAAATTCTGAAACAAATACCATTGTTTTCCATAGGGCTTATGACCATACATACAATCTACTGGAGAACACATTCCTGCCACTGTTCCACCAGAGTGATCCTGTGAGTATTCTTATACCACAACAAAAATCCTATAAAAAAAATATATGCATGGCATCATTCTGTAGCTTTGCTAAAGATGTTATGTAATTGATTTGAGAGCATAAATGTTATAATTTCATAGCTGCAAATTGCATAAATGACTTCTGGTAGCCATTGAAATTGCGTGTTGCATACATGTACATGTATTTCAGTTTTCCGTTTACAGTTTTATACCATGCTGTGTGGTAGTCGTGATCCGACCAGTATTACCAAGTCATCATCCAGGTAAAAACTCTTATCTCATTGGATTAATAGACCAGTTTCATATAAATTACATTAGACTTGCTTTTTAGATACTCCAAGACCCTACATCACAACTTTTGACATTATTTTTCAATTTTAGCTCTACTGGTCTCAGACCAGTTGAGCTTATGCGATCACCCTTCGTCCGGCGTCCGGCCGTCTGTCCGTCTGTCTGTCTGTCCGTCTGTCCGTAAACAATTCTTGTCCGGACAACTCCTCTGAAACTGTTAGGGATAGAAACTTAATTCTTTTTGTATTTTACTTGGTCCATGGTCTAGTTGTGCACCTGACGTTTAGTTTCAGTCCCTGACTCCCAGGGTCTTAGAAAATGGGCGTGGTCATTAAATTCTATGTAATTTTGTCCGGACAGCTCTTCTATCACTATAAATGATAGAGACATAATTCTTTTTGCAATATGATTGGTCTGTAGTCTAGTTGTGCACCTGATGTTTTGTTTGAGCCAATGACCCCCAGGGTCTTAGAAAAGGGTGTGGCCATTTTCTTTTATATTATTCCATAATAATCTTATGCCTACAGTGCTGACACTATAAATAATGGAGACTAAATTCTTTATGCAATATGATGGGTCTGTAATCTCGTTGTTCACCTGATATTTTGTTTGAGTCTCTGACCCCAAGGGTCTTAGAAAATGGGTGTGGTTGTTTTCTCTCTATTAAACTACATGTGATCTCATGATAGCTAATTTCCCAGAATTTATGGATAATAATTAATTGATTTATTCCAAAATATTATCGGTTTGCAGTTTAGATGTCATTACAGTATTTTACTTGAGTCCCTGTTCCCTAGGATTCTGGAAAATGGGTATATGGCTATTTTCTCTTACCCTATCTAAAGTAGATAGAGTAAATAAGTGACAGAAACTATAAATAAACAAAGATATTGCCATTTTACAATATTATCATAGATGAGTCTGTAATTTAGTTTTTCTCATATTTTATTTGGGACCTGACCCAGGATTTTATCTTCAATTCTATAGAAACGCTAGGGGATAGTTTCAGAATTTCCTCTGATCAATCAATCAACATGAAAATCTTTTCTATAGTGTTTATACAGTGCAAGAAAGATATCAAATAGTCAAAATCACAGGGATTTATCACGCTAATACCGTTTGCAGTATTTACTATATATATATGTTAAAGGGACCTAACTCGATGTTTAACGAAAAATTGACAAGTCATCTTTAAGTCTTCAGAAATAGGCTATTAAATGTCAAAACCTATTTTCTGTGGTATATTTCGATAGATTAATTCATACTGAATCTTCATACGAATTTTGAAATCAGTACCTCCCTTACGAGCCGAGATATGCCCTATACCGCTCTCTTATAAGTGCCGCATTTCTAGGTCGGACAAAAAGGTGTCCAATGATAATCAGGCATCAGTGATCAACTTGAGGCACCGCTTGACCATTCAATGATGCGAACATCTCAAATACATAACATTGCTTGAAATAGTCCCATATATGCTTAGTACACAATTTCAAATAAAGTTTTTTTTTTGACGACTTTGAAATAAGAAAAGTGTCGGATTTAAGCGAGATTAAATTCATGTGCAGAGTTATGAAAGACATATACGTGCATGCAAAGAGTTAGCTATTTGAGGGACTTTCATATACCAGCGATTTTTGAGATGGTAAAAAGCATGTGAAGAGTAGATAATCATGCAGTTGTATGTCTTTGAAGTTTTCGGACGTTTAAACGATCAAGCAGTAACCAAATTTTGTCTATACTGCTTGATTATCACCGGACACCTTTTTGTCCGACCTAGAAATGCGGCGCTCATAAGAGAGCGGTATTGGGCATATCTCGGCTCGTAAGGGAGGTACTGATTTCAAAATTCGTATGAAGATTCAGTATGAATAAATCTATCGAAATATGCCACAGAAAATAGGTTTTGACATTGATTAGCCTATTTCTGAAGACGTAAAGATGACTTGTCGATTTTTCGTTAAACGCCGAGTTAGATCCCTTTAACACATATATATAGTTTATACAGCAACCGGTATTAGCGTGATAAATCCCTGTGGTCAAAATGCATGTATTTCTCACTTATTTTTTATTTGTTTAACATGTTTAAGGTGTAAGATTTTTGGGGAGAGTTAAGTGAGAATTTTTGTTGCAAGAGTAGAATGTCCTAAGTGATCACAGACTTGAGCTGTGCTTTCTGTTAAATGGGAACACCAGAATCACAAAGATTGGTCATTTTATCAAATAAAATAGCAATAATGCATCCTTCACATTGCCAGATGAAAGGAATATTGTGCTTGTGTAAGTTTTTTTTGGGGGGGGGAGAGGGGGGAGGTAACTAGAATGTCCTAAGTGATCACAGACTGTTAAAATGGAACACCAGAATCACAAAGATTGATCATTTTATCAAAGAAAATAGCAATAATGCATCCTTCACATTGCCAAATGAAAGGAATATTGTGCTTGTGTAAGGTTTTTTTTTGGGGGGGGGGGGGAGAGGGGGGAGGTAACTCTTACATCTTTCTCTCTTCTTATAATTTCCTCCACTGCTTGGAGTACCACCCCCAATGGGATGTAAAACTGTGTGGTTTGATAAAATTTTCATAATGTTTACATTAAAGCAAGTGACACATGTTTTAATAGAAGATGATATAACAAGAGATGCCTTACAGGCATATCTACTATGTGTTAATCAAATAAAAAAAAAAAAAAAAAAATAAAATACTAAAAAAATTCATTTGTAAAAGCCAACTCATACAAAAATATTTCAACCCAGGAAAACTTCTACCAAAATCTTCCTTTATTGCCATTTTACAATATTATCATAGATGAGTGTGAAATTTAGTTTTTCTCATATTTTATTTGGGACCTGACCCAGGATTTTATCTTCAATTCTATAGAAACACTAGGGGATAGTTTCGGAATTTCCTCTGATCAATCAATCAACTTGAAAATCTTTTCTATTATGTTTATACAGTGCAAGAAAGATAACAAACAATCAAAATGCATGTATTTCTTACTTATTTTTTAATTGTTTAAGGTGTAGATTTTTGTTGCAAGAGTAGAATGTCCTAAGTGATCACGGACTTGAGCTGTGCTTTCTGATAAATGGAAACACAAGAATCACAAAGATTGATCATTTTATCAAATAAAATAGCAATAATGCATCCTTCACATTGCCAAATGAAAGGTGCTTGTGTTAGTTTTATTTTGCAAAATTCCAAATTTAGTATTAATTATAGAAGTTAAATTTGTAACAGGAGAGGGAGAGATGTGACTGGACCGGGAATCGAACCCGAGATCTTCTGCTATCAGGGCAGACGCTCTTACCAACTGAACCTTTTTAGGTTTTAGAACAAAATGGCCGATACTTTTTTCACTCGGTAGGCCACATGTCCTATTATATTTAATTTCAATCTGAAACTGTCTGATTACTTGATCTAAGTATTTTCACTGGTCAGTATAAGAAAGAAGGAAATATCTCTATAGAGTATCCTATGCAATACTATTTCAGCTCAAATGAGAGGTTATTTATGCCTTTAGTCTTAATTTTATCAAAGGGCATATAGTGGTAGGTCTGTCTGTTCATCTGTTTGTCTATCCATCCGACTGTCAGTATATCATTCCATTCAACTAAATTCTGATGAAAGGGTATAAGATAATAGAGCTGTCATATATTGCATGTCTATGTACCTTGAGAAGGCTCATCTTTTGGAGCCAAATTTTTAACCTTTGACCCCATCACTGACCTTTGACCCACATTTTTGAAAAATAAAAACATCTGTTATTTTAGTTTTGATACAAATGGTATGTTATATATACACGTTTTTAGTAATTCTCTCACATTCTAGAGAAATCTAAGGCACGGTACATTTGATATTCTTGGGGGGGGGGGGGGGGGAGACTCCAAAAAAAAAAAAAATTTTGCTCTGAATTTTGATGTAAAAAATAAATTAGAAATTGATGGATATGCATTGGCATGTGGTTGTTGGTTCTCATAAAAAAAAACTTGATATACATTTATCCCGCCTCTGGCAAATTTCTTGCAATCTGATTGGTCGAGAAGAACCAAATATTATGTTGTATTATCTTACTAACAGGTTATTATTTTGATATCCTGCTTCTACTAAGACGCTTTATGCTCTTGACGTCACCAAAATGCTTTAGAATATGTTGATGTAACATACACAAACCAAAAGCGATTCAGCAGGATAAATTCGTTATACAGTGTTTTACAGGGGGGATACAGAAATATATTGGGTCAATGAAAAAAGTGGTATTAGGCAAGGTGAATCCGAGCATTCATTCTCTTGAGTGTATATGTACAAATCAACCAGGAGAGCTTCAGTCTCATCAGAGACTTCTGGTTACGTCATAGGTCTGTTTCAACATCACAGTAAGAAATTATGTCAAATGTTGTGATGTCGGGTCTTGGAGTGTCTAAAATTCAAGTCTATTTCAGTAATGTGAAAATCATCTATTGTCTGACTTGAGAGCCCTGACCATAGCTAGGGTTTTACTCATTTAGAATCTCACGGTAAAAATTGGATTGTTCTTTTTGAACTCATATGTGTGTGTGAAATATGTGTACATTTATAAACATGTTGATGTTTAACTTTGCTTTATTTTTATGACTAAGAGTGAAGAGCTTTTAAACACACTTTTGGAAGTAAAGATCATTTTACAATCATTGTTGTGAAATACATGTATGTGTACATTTATAAACCTGTTGATGCTTAACTTTGCTTTATTTGTATGACTAAGAGTGAAGAGCTTTTAAACATACTTTTGGAAGTAAAGATCATTTTGCAATCATTGTATTATAACGTAAGGATTAATGTAGACTGAATGAAATAATATTTCTTGTATAAGGTAATGATCAACTTAAGAACTGTGACCAACATGACCAAATACATTGAAATGAAGATGTACCTCTAAATTTTTCTGTGATTTCCAATTTGGTTCATGTCGAGTGACAGTTTGAGGGTTTGAAATTAATAATTTTCATGGAATTAACTTTAACATATTGAATATATGTATGCATTTCACAGATAAAAAAATAAGTAACATTGAAAGATTGATTAAACTATAGGGTTAAAAACTGATATCAGCCTAATAGAAAATAACAAACTACATACTGCTCTTAATATAACCTACATGTATAACTACATGTACATGTAAATAAATACAAGTTAGGATGTAAAATGTTCTAATTTCACAAAATAAGATGACAACTTCAAAATTATCTTTCAAACTGCAAACTCATTTTTTCTGCCTGCTATGTTTTATACATGACGTATATAATACCTTGCTAGAACTACATAATTATGCATGTAAATTACACCACATCATGGACCAATCATAATCAAGAGCTTATTTTATCTCCTGTTCCAGCTGTACATTGATCACCAAGAGTGTGGTCAGCACTGCTAGGTAGGGTATGATGTTGTAATATATACTGTATGCAGCTTTGAATTCGCCCAGTCTTATTTTTGCCCTTTAGTGACATAATTTTGAATGGCCCAGTCTTATTTTTGCCCTATTTGACATCAGTTTGAATTGCTTAGTCTTAAAATTTGAATAGCTTAGTCTTATTTTTATGCCCCCGGAATCAAAGATTCGGGGGCATATAGTTTTTGGCCTGTCCGTCTGTTTGTCTGTTTATCTGTTTGTCTGTTTGTCTGTTTGTCCGAAAAACTTTAACATTGGACATAACTTTTGAATGGTAAGTGATAGGGCTTTCATATTTCACATGTGTATTCCTTGTGACAAGACCTTTCCATTGATACCAAAATTTTTGACCTCGTGACCTTGACCTTGACCTTTGACCTACTTTTCAAAAACTTTAACATTGGGCATAACTTTTGAATGGTAAGTGATAGGGCTTTCATATTTCACATGTGTATTCCTTGTGACAAGACCTTTCCATTGATACCAAAATTTTTGACCTCGTGACCTTGACCTTGACCTTTGACCTACTTTTCAAAAAACTTTAACATTGGGCATAACTTTTGAATGGTAAGTGATAGGGCTTTCATATTTCACATGTGTATTCCTTGTGACAAGACCTTTCCATTGATACCAAAATTTTTGACCTTGTGACCTTGACCTTGACCTTTGACCTACTTTTCAAAAAACTTTAACATTGGGCATAACTTTTGAATGGGAAGTGATAGGGCTTTCATATTTCACATGTGTATTCCTTGTGACAAGACCTTTCCATTGATACCAAAATTTTTGACCTCGTGACCTTGACCTTTGACCTATTTTTCAAAATCTTTAACATTGGGCATAACTTTTGAATGGTAAGTGATAGGGCTTTCATATTTCACATGTGTATTCCTTGTGACAAGACCATTCCATTGATACCAAAATTTTTTGACCTCGTGACCTTGACCTTGACCTTTGACCTACTTTTCAAAAACTTTAACATTGGGCATAACTTTTGAATGGTAAGTGATAGGGCTTTCATATTTCACATGTTTATTCCTTGTGACAAGACCTTTCCATTGATACCAAAAATTGTGACCTCGTGACCTTGACCTTGTCCTTTGACCTACTTTTCAAAAACTTTAACATTGGGCATAACTTTTGAATGGTAAGTGATAGGGCTTTCATATTTCGCATGCGTATTCCTTGTGACAAGACCTTTCCATTGATACCAAAATTTTTGACCTTGTGACCTTGACCTTTGACCTTTTAACCCAGTGACCTCACATACATGTACTTAACAGAAAATAGTGTTCATACTAACAAAGATGCCACCGGGGGCATTCGTGTTTCACAAACACAGGCTTTATTGCCCATCTTCTTGAGACAAGTGTACGTATATCACAAACACTTGTCTTGAGAAAATGTTTTTGCCACATGACGACATAAGATTTGATTACAATGTCTTTTTTCACTCTGTTTAGGACTAAGACTGAATTGCCCAGTCTTGAATTTTCCCTCATACAAGTTTTATCAGATAATCTTTTATTTATACATTGTAGTTGTATTAAGTCATTGGGCAAAGAGGGTGAAAATAAAGCAAGGGCAAAACTTTTTCCTGTATACAGTAGTAGCATGGACAGATCCAAGATTTGGCCGCTGTGTTTTTACTATTTCTAAATAATTGTTTCATGTAGATTTTTAAGTCGAAATTATTTAGTTGAAATTAATGTTTGAGATTTTATTGTGTTTATATTAACACATACACGCAGAAGAAACTAAAAGCAATTAGTATACAAGTTATTCTCAGGTAAACAATGACGTACCAAAATTACTCATTTTAATACCTGGTGGTGACCAGACCTGGGCTGCGTTTCATTTGCTGGATCGTTCCAGAATGATCCCATTCTGATAATGGAACGAAAATGATTCCAGAATGACTTCACCATAGCAACCATGGATAGAGGAAAACTTCGATATTCACAAATCCAAAAATAAAGTTGAAATCAATGTTGAAATAGTTCTATTTTTACTTCTTTTATCAAATATTGATAATTTCTAGTGACATCCATACCAAAATTTCCAATTACAATAAAAATTTCTAGCACTGTAATAAGATCGTTACATTGTCCACCATGTTGGAACAGCGTGGAACGTCGGTCAGACGTGCCAGACGATCCGATCTGCTGAAACGGCACGTTCCATTACCAGAAACAGCCGGAACAACCGGATCGATTCTGCATATGGAACGCACCCTTGGATGTGAAAATTTACATTTAGCTAGCATTTCACAAATTCATATTATCCTTGCACATGTACATGTTTGTGCAATATTTAAACAGATGTCCAAATATGTATCAATCTGTTACATGCAGTCGCTGTATGTCAATTTTGTGAAATATACATGTCAACCAATACCAAAACATGTGCTGCCGATCTGTAGCCTCAAATTCAGTTTGAACAGGCAGTGTGAATTCAAAAGTTTTTGTAATAAGACTAACTTTTGCATTGCCTTGCATTTGCCCTATCTTTAATATATATTATATAGCATTTAAAAGAGAAAATAAGGGTTTATATAAAATATTGATTTGGGCCAAAACCAGTCAATTTTGCCCCCATTCCTTGTCGGCTTTTTGGGTGTATCAATCTCAAGTAATTGGATCTGTCCAGGAATTAGAAAAAATGTTATTATAAAATCCCAGTTTAAATTAGAAATTAATATAGCTTTTGTATTTTGTGTTTGCTGATATAATTTATGTGTTAGATGCAGTTGCCTTAATATTGTGTTTTAGCCAATTACAGTAAACTGTGTATGTAGAAACTTGAGCCCCTGGTTCAATTTCATTCTCAATTTTCATTGATGAAAATGTATTAAAATTTATTTCATACTTACAGTCGGTGAACAGCAAGTGTGGATGATATCGGCAATGTCAGAATTGATTTGAATGGTCATTTTAGTCTAATCATGGTCCTTCATACTTGCTGTCTTTTCATGATGATATTTGAATAATTGAGGAATAATTTGAAATTGAATACATGTACTGTAAACTTAACGTGGTTGTTTTAGGGGGAAAATTTTGTGATTATAACATCAAAACGTTAAGCTTAGGGGAAGTATTTGCGATATAAACATACCTTCCATTGTAAGAATGCAGAAGTTTTGTGTTAAGGAAAATTTTCGTAAAATACTTTAAAAAAATTTCTCCCATGCGAAAATGTCCATGTTTGCAGTATTTGAATTTTGAATTTCTGAGTGTTAATTGTACGTTAAAGTACATTCAGAATTCATACTATTTGTTATAATATCAGGTGATTTGATTTCTACATATACAGTACCAGTTGATTATTTTCATAATACATGTATAACATCATAAGTATTCTATATAACTATTAATTGTACAATACCTTATGCATGTTGTATTTCAGCATTATCCCTTTTAATACAAGTTTAACATTATGATTATACTATATTTTAGAATAACTATATGTTGTTTATGTAGCTATTATAACCTCTGATTTATGTGTATGAGTTATAGATACTTTAGGATAGGATTTTCGTCCCGAAACGATACAATGTTAATTTGTTAATTATGGTATATCAAGTTACCTTAGAGTATTGTGTAGTACATTTCTCCTTCACTGTCACTGTTTGACGTACTCTTATATTATTTTTGATTGTGTAAATGTTGAATGATTAAATTGAACTTTTGCATATGTTTGTGTAGGGCAGGGAAAAGGGGAAAGGGAGGTTAAGAATGTATGTGATGAGAATAAAAAAGGCATGATATAAAAAAAAGAAAATTGGAAAAGGGAGAGGTAACTTTAAGAATATATGTGATAAAAAAGGTGCAATATAAAAAAACGAAAAATAAGTGAATGAAAGAGATTCTATTAAGATTCATCGGACATTTTTGGGGGAAGAATATTTCAATATTCAATAATTCAAATTTACAGGCAACCAGAGAAAAAAAGCTTTGGATTTTCCAACATTGGACACAAATTGAAAGGAGTTTTCAAAAGTGGTATGTATGAATATTTTGTGGTTACCAAGTTCAGGAGGAGGTATACTGAGATCAAGTGGTCAGTCGGTCGGTCGGACAGGGTCTGTCTGTCTGCTTGTAGGTTGGTCAGTCAAAGTCAATGTGCACTAATTTTATCAACCAGATGGCGTCAGTGCGCTAAATTAAGTTTGCGCCAAAAAGTTTTCATACCACCTTGTGCTAAAATATGTTTGCGCTAAATATTCTCTTTTTACGTATGTTGAATGATACAGAAAATCTGATGTTTGAATATCACATTTAACTTGTGAGTTTTATAAGTAAGTTTATCATTTTTTTAACAGGAGACATGCGTTCCTTGCCGGAGGGGGAAAATTTCGAGGACGCAGATAGGCTGACTATAGCTGTAAGTCACACAAGTCCCTTTCTTTAATAATTTGCTCGCAAAAAGACAATAACATCTCACTTTATTTAGAGCTCAAAGAAGGGATTGAGGGTATATTCTTTATCATCTTTTTGTAGCTCGATCAAGCTGGTTTTGAGTTTTGCAGGTACATGTACAATGTATCATCCCTGGCTGTGTTAACTCTTGGAAAGGGGTATGGTCAAATCGTACCATAATCAACTCGTACCTGCCACTTTGTACCATACCTTACTACCAACTCGTACCAAAACCATTTCGTACCATGACCAACTCATACCATAAATTCTACCAACTCGTACCATACATACAACATGTAAACTCGTACCATTACCAACTCGTACCATGGTACCAATAATCGTACCATAAACTCGTACCATGCATAAATTCGTGCCATCCATAAACTCGTACCATGGTACCAATACCCGTACCATAAACTCGTACCATGCATAAATTCCCACCCCCTACCAACTCATACCATGGTACTCAGTAAATTGTACTCTGTAAACTCATTCCTTAAATAACTTTTTTCGGACCTTGACAAATTTTTGCATTAATTTTTATGCCCCCGGAATCAAAGATTCGGGGGCATATAGTTTTTGGCCTGTCCGTCTGTTTGTCTGTTTATCTGTTTATCTGTTTGTCTGTTTGTCTGTCTGTTTGTCCGAAAAACTTTAACATTGGACATAACTTTTGAATGGGAAGTGATAGGGCTTTCATATTTCACATGTGTATTCCTTGTGATAAGACCTTTCCATTGATACCAAAATTTTTGACCTCGTGACCTTGACCTTGACCTTTGACCTACTTTTCAAAAACTTTAACATTGGGCATAACTTTTGAATGGGAAGTGATAGGGCTTTCATATTTCACATGTGTATTCCTTGTGACAAGACCTTTCCGTTGATACCAAAATTTTTGACCTTGTGACCTTGACCTTGACCTTTGACCTACTTTTCAAAAACTTTAACATTGGGCATAACTTTTGAATGGGAAGTGATAGGGCTTTCATATTTCACATGTGTATTCCTTGTGACAAGACCTTTCCATTGATACCAAAATTTTTGACCTTGTGACCTTGACCTTGACCTTTGACCTACTTTTCAAAAACTTTAACATTGGGCATAACTTTTGAATGGGAAGTGATAGGGCTTTCATATTTCACATGTGTATTCCTTGTGACAAGACCTTTCCATTGATACCAAAATTTTTGACCTCATGACCTTGACCTTGACCTTTAACCTACTCTTCAAAAACTTTAACATTTGGCATAACTTTTGAATGGTAAGTGATAGAGCTTTCATATTTAAGATGTGTATTTCTTGTGACAAGACCTTTCCATTGATACCAAAATTTTTGACCTCGTGACCTTGACCTTTGACCTTTTAACCCAGTGACCTCACATACATGTACTTAACAGAAAATAGTGTTCATACTAACAAAGATGCCACCGGGGGCATTCGTGTTTCACAAACACAGGCTTTATTATTGATTAAGCTTCACCAGACATGTATGTTTCGAATATCTAATCCGCACTAGTGGAAACTTATCATACATTGTAAAGAGTTCAACTAATAATTCATAGTTTATTCAAAAGATGTTGTATATATACCCTACATCGATGGGTGATTCGAGTTGGCTATGATTCGAGTAAATGTTAATGGGTACAAGATTCTAGGTGATTCGAGTTGGTTATGATATTAATGTCAATGGGTACGGGATTATGTGTGGTACGAGTTGGTTATGGTATTAGAACATGTATGTAATGGTACGAGTTGAAATAAAATTGGGTACGAGTTGGTTATGGTACAAGTTAATGTCAATGGAAACGAGATTCTGTGTGGTACGAGTTGGTTATGGTACGAGTATGTTATGGTACGAGTTGGAATAAAATTGGGTACGAGTTGTACCCATGAATTCGCAATGGGTACGAAATGACTTTTTATTTTGGTACGAGTTGGTCATGGTACGTACGAAATGGTTATGGTACGAGTTGGTAAATTTTGCAGTGATTTTTTTCAGTAATTTGGGAATGGGGTCGGGGCCCACGCAATTGGGAAAATTAACAACGTTTGGGAATATTTTGGGAAGTACTAATATGAAAGTAAAATGACAATTTGTACGATTAAAAGTTCAGAACTGAATGTTTAATCAAATAATTTTCGTTAAAATATGATTGAATATCTCATGCTTGCAACAATATGGCAAATAATGAGTAAATTTGCTACTTTTGAACCAGTAAATTTCACTAATTTTGGTGCTAATTCAATCTATATGAAATTGGGAAATTTTAGAGCCACAATTGGGAAAAAAGATACTATTTTTCATTGGGAATGGGGCCGAATAACGGCCCCAAAAAGGGGCAAAAAAAAATCCCTGTTTTGGGTACGAAGTGACCAAGGTACGAGTTGGTTATGGTACGAAGTGACCATAAACCCTTTGAAAAACGTTTTCATGGTCTGCTATGAAAGATATTTCAGTCGAGGGGTCTTAAATCATGTAAAATCTGAGACTTGCAGAGGGTTTTGCAAAATTTTGAGACCTAAAGGTAGAACTGTGGAATCTATTGTAGCAGACCATATGAATGAGTATTTTCCTCTTATACAAATGTACTATAGAACCAAATCAAAATTGTTTTGCTTGTGTGAAAATCACTACATCTGTAATGAAGCAGTGGAAAATGCCACATCCATGTTATCTGACAAAAAATATAACTCACATGATATGCAAAACATACGAGTCATTCATAGCTCTATTTCATTGGCCTTCTCTGAAGCATGATCGAACTTACACAGCCAATTATGCATCAAATGAAATTCATGTGAAATTTACATGAACTTTACATAAAAGTTCACATGAAATTTGTTTTGAACGAGCACGAACATGAAATTTACATGAATTTTTTTACATGAAATTCATGTGAAGTTCCTTACATGAATCTTATGTAAATTAAAGGAGCTGTTAAGATAAGACGTAAAATAAGCCCTGAAAAGTTGGATTTTGAAAATGGAAATAAAAAAAAAAATTCTTCGTAAAATGTATACCTATATGGCATCCCATCAGAATCTGAAGTGATTTTTTATCTGTTTTGTATAATTTTGGTAATATTTGGATCTCCTACAGAAATCAATAGAAAACGAAAAAGATTTTTTTGAACAGTTTCCCCCTGGATATACAGAATACCACTTTTACTGGAGGTGTATATCCATGATACAAATTTTCTGGAAAAGTGGGGTTCTGTATCTCCGGGGGGAACACTACCTCAAAGATGAAAAACCAAAAAAGGAAGGGGAATGCATTTTTGTAAAGATCGATCTTTTAGACCGTAAAATATGACAAATTTGACAATTTTTCCTCTTTAATCCAGCCAAAAATGTATTCTTAATATGATCGAATGAAATATACATCATCATCATCATTATTTGCCAAATAAAGTAGATATAACGTTCAAAATCTATTTTTGATATACATTGGTAGACATATTTGATGTCTTTTAGTAAATATTTATCCATTTTATGTAAAATATTATTATATTTATAGGTTTTTTTGGTCGATTTTATCAGTTTTCCTATCCGAGTACCCCTACTTCTTCCGACCTTGATTTTAGAATCTTAAGAGTATTTCACCAAAATGTAAAACATATAAAAAGTCTTCAAATACATCATTAATTTTTTTTCACCATGTGATTCGTCATGCAGAAGAAATACAGTACAAGATTCAGGGCTAAATACGGCCCTTATCTTAACAGCTCCTTTCACACGGAGGTCACAAAGAAAAATTCATGTGAAATTCATTTGAAGTAAATTTGGCAAAATTCGTGTGAAATATTTTGCACATAGATCCTATGTGAAATTTATATGAATTTCATATGAACTTTTACGTGAAATTTACATTATGTTCATTTCATATGAATTTCATGTGAGGCACAATTAGCTGTGTAGGTACGAGGGAAAATAATGTTTCATATATAGCATACATGAATATTCAAAGCATATTTGTACATCAGTCTTGTAGTTCCTTGGATGACGAGGTGTCAGAGAGCTTGGAGTTAGAGCTACCAGATTTCACTGTGGATCTTAGTACCTGGAGGGTGTGTATCCCCAGGGTAGGGGCGCGGCCCGAGCCTGACAACATGAAGAAACAGTTCCTGGTCTTCATTATAGATGTACGAAGAGTGGGCATGACCTCATCTACACAAATTAACGGTACATAAAATGATACGGAATAGTGTATATTACATGTATGGATATATGTTGTTGTGGGTCATGTATTATTTTAGTTTTACTTTATGTGTAGGTACACATGTACTTAGTCATGTTATTTAATGATTTCATAATAATTCTTTCTAGATTTTACTATGTCATGTTTATCTCATTAGAGAATATTCCAGTATGTTCTTTGTTACATCATTATCATCACATGACTGTGATTTCTAGAAATTACTCTATTGTTAATCATTTGTAATGAGTCATTGTTCTAGAAGCTTCTGGTTAATTCATTGTTATTAAGTATAAATACCTCTGAGGAACTGTGTTAAGAGAGGCATTCGTACACATTCGTAGACACGATTCATTCATCTATTCTGATATACTGGGACACTTTATTTGTTGAGACTTTAATCTATTTAACAACGTTTGGACACCGATCTTTCGGGAACGTTTGTGATTACCGGAAACCATACATTCGATAGACTTTGTGGACCGTAACGGACACTTTGATCCGGACATTGTATTGTAAGTTGTAATCATTTAAAATATATATATTTTGTACATAATTAAACTTGTAAATTTATATTCTGTCTTTGTCTGATTTTTGCTGGCGTTTTGGGGTATTCTGACCCATAACAGAATTGGGGGCTCGTCCGGGATAGTAATCTCTGCATATTTGCACTTTACGTAAAGTTCGTTTTTTTTTAAAGAAATTTTTTTTAGTAAAACTTTTGCCAGCAGAAATCAATCATGGTATTTTCGGTCACTGAATTTTTGAAATCGCCGACTGTAGATGAGTTCGAATCACTGAAAAAAGATGATTTGATTGGTTTAGGTCTTCACTTGAAGTTAGATGTAAAATCTTCTATGAGAAAACAAGAAATTAGAAATATTGTGGCTAAAGAGCTTTTAGCTGAGGAAATCTTTTCGTCATACGATTTTCCTGTTGAACCTGTTTCAAGCGAAACCAAAATGTCAAAATATGAGTTTGAACTAGAGAAAATGAAAATGCAATTACAATTTGAAAGAGAAGAAAAAGAAAGACAATTTGAAAAAGAAGAAAAAGAAAGACAATTTGAAAGAGAAAAGGAAGAAAGAGAGAAACAGGAACGTATGCACGAGAAAGAACTTCAGTTTGAGTTAGAAAAGTTAAAGTTAGAAAGAAGCGCTAAGGAAAATCCTGTTCCTTCGCTTGTCAAGTCTGAATTCGACGCCGCCAAAAACATCAGATTAGTACCAAAATTTCAAGAAAAGTCCGTGGACAAATATTTTCCACATTTTGAGAAAATCGCGGCCAATCTGAAGTGGCCACGCGATTTTTGGCCAACTTTATTACAAAGCGTACTTATTGGCAAAGCGGCTGAAGTGTACTCGGCGCTCAGTATTGCTGAGAGTTCAGACTATGACAAGGTCAAGGACACGATTTTGAGAGCATATCAGTTAGTACCTGAGGCGTACAGACAAAAGTTTAGAAAGTACAAAAAATTTGAAAATCAAACATATGTTGAATTTGCTCGAGAAAAAGAAGATTTATTTGATCAGTGGTTTCGATCTAAGAAAATTCCCAATTCATTTGACAATTTGCGTCAAATAATTCTGATAGAAGAGTTCAAAGAATGTGTACATCAAAATTAAGAACTCATTTGGAAGACAAAAATGTTAAAACTCTTGAAGAAGCCGCTGTTTTGTCTGATACGTATGCTCTCACTCATAAGAAAAATTTTGTGTCAAAAACTCAATCTAGCCATAGTGCTAAAACGTCAGATTTTCCAAAGAAAAATTTACAAGAGTCTCAGTCGTCCATTAGTTCCCAGTCACCATCTCAAGGTGGTTCTACGTCCGGTCCTAGGTCCGAGCGTTCTGAGGCATCCCCAGGGGTGGGGTCGCTTCCTACATGCAATTATTGTAAGAAAAAAGGTCAAGTTATTGGTGAGTGTTTGAAGCTTAAGAAGAAAAAAGAACTTAAGTCACAGGCCTGTGCGTCTGTTAGAAATGATAGGAAAGCCTTAGATTCGATTTGTTCTGACACTCCTGAGATTCAGGGTTCTAAGTCCAGTTCTGATGATTTTGTGGAGGATCATTATAAGCCCTTTTTGTCACAGGGATTTGTTTCACTCAGTGATTCTGGCGAAGCGTTGCCTGTTCAGATTTTGAGAGATACTGGTGCTGCCCAGACTTTATTGTTAGAGGGTTCATTGCCTTTGTCTGAGCACACTTTTACTGGTAGGTCAGTTTTATTACAGGGTGTGGAGCTAGGCGTCATTGATGTTCCCCTTCATAAAATTTATTTGAAGTCAGACTTAATTACTGGACCTGTTATCGTAGGTGTTCGACCTACTCTTCCCGTTCAAGGCGTTTCCTTGTTGCTTGGCAACGATTTAGCTGGCGGCAAAGTTGTAGCCGATCCGATTGTTTGTGAGAAAATCACGTCCGATGTCGTGTCCGATGATGAAGACGACGACTTGTACCCAGCCTGCGCAGTTACCAGGGCGATGGCCAGGAACAGACTAAAAGAGGCTGAGAGTACTTCTGCACTTAACGAGGACCATCCCTCCGAAAATATAGACCTTTCTGACACATTCATGTCTACCATTGATGACAGTGTACCTGAGACGTCAGTACCACTTCATGTTGACAAGTCTCCGACAGTACCTGGTGATGATTCCCATCCGCCATTAGACAGAGATACAGATGCCTTAAGCCGTGAGCAGCTCCTCTCCGAGCAAACTAAAGATCCGGAGATTATCCGACTAAGCAAGAGGGCCCTTCCCCGAGAAGAAGCGGACAAAGTCGGAGAGTGCTTCTACATACAAGATGGCATCCTTATGCGGAAATGGAGACCACCTGATGCACCCCCTAATGACGTGTGGCGGGTCGTTCACCAGATAGTGGTTCCAGTAGCGTATCGCGGGGACATCATGAGTTTAGCTCACGACACACCCATGGCAGGTCATTTAGGTGTCAATAAGACTTATAATAGGATTTTAAGTCACTTTTACTGGCCTAAGTTGAGAAAAGATGTGTCTGAGTTTTGTAAGTCTTGTCATAGTTGTCAGATGGTAGGTAAACCCAATCAAGTTCTACCACCTGCTCCCCTCCAACCCATTCCAGCCTTTGAGGAACCTTTTAGTAGGGTGTTAGTTGATTGTGTAGGTCCTTTGCCTAGGACTAGGTCAGGTAATCAGTACTTACTGACAGTTATGTGTACTTCGACTAGGTTTCCTGAAGCCATACCTCTTAGGAATATTAAGGCAAAGACCATGGTTAAGGCCCTTACAAAGTTTTTCAGTTTCGTAGGTGAACCCAAGGCTATTCAGTCAGATCAGGGTTCGAATTTTATGTCAGGATTGTTTCAGCAGGTTATGCATGAGCTAGGTATCAGGCAGTATAAGTCTTCTGCGTACCATCCTGAGTCCCAGGGGGCACTTGAACGCTTTCATCAAACCCTTAAAACTATGATGAAAACATATTGTCACTAGTATGGAAAAGACTGGGATGAAGGGGTTCACCTCGTGTTGTTTGCGGCACGAGAAGCGGTTCAGGAGTCCCTGGGGTTCAGTCCCTTTGAGCTAGTTTTTGGGCATACGGTCAGGGGGCCATTGAAGTTGTTGAAGGAAAAATGGTTGACTGAGACTAGCGATTTGAATCTCTTAGACTACGTGTCTAATTTCAAAGAGAAATTATATAATGCTTGCAAATTGGCTCAAGAAAATCTCAAAACCTCACAAATGAAAATGAAAACATGGTATGACAAAGATGCTAGAAACAGAGTTTTTAAACCAGGCGATAAAGTTCTTGTATTTTTGCCTATCCCTGGTCATCCTTTGCAAGCTAGATATTTCGGTCCTTATGAGATTGAGAGTAAAATTAGTGATGTTAACTATGTGGTTAAGACACCAGGTCGGCGAAAAGAAAAAAGAGTGTGTCATGTTAACATGTTGAAAGAGTATTTTGATAGAAGTGACCGAAATTCTGTAAAACCAGTTTCCACTTTGGCCAATGTAAATACATTAGAAAATTGTGTTGAACCTGAATGTAATGAAGAGACTGTCGAAAAAGACTTCGCTCAAAGTGTCCGTTTGAAGAATTCCGAAATTCTGACTAATCCGGAAGTGAAACTCGGACATTTGACCGTGCATCAAAAAGAGGAAGTGCATCAATTAATGCGGGAATATACGACCATCTTTCCGGACGTTCCAAAAAAGACTAATGCATCTCATCATGACGTCATTGTAGGTGATGCGTCACCTATCAAACAGCATCCCTATCGGTTAAACCCGATAAAACTTCAATACATGCGGAAAGAAATTCAATACATGCTCGAAAATGACATTATTGAACCCAGCAATAGTGATTGGAGTTCCCCATGTATTCTGGTTCCGAAGCCAGACGGAACTTACCGATTGTGTACGGACTTTAGAAAAGTCAATTCAGTCACCAAAACTGACTCTTATCCGATCCCACGAATCGATGACTGTATCGATAAAATTGGCAGTGCAAAATTTGTCAGTAAATTTGACTTGCTCAAAGGCTATTGGCAGGTCCCGCTTACAGAGAGAGCCAGAGAAATATCGGCATTTGCGACTCCAGATGGGCTATACCAATATAAAGTAATGCCCTTTGGTATGAAAAACGCACCAGCCACATTCCAGAGGATGATTCATTCGCTCTTAAATCATCTCGAAGGATGCGAGGCGTACATCGATGACGTCATCATCTACAGCGACACCTGGGATGATCATCTCCGAATCATGCGTACTTTCTTCGACATACTGGCGAAAGCAAACCTCACAGTGAACCTTGCGAAAAGTGAATTTTGTCATGCGACTGTAGAATATTTAGGTCACAAAGTAGGTCAAGGTTTTGTTACTCCTATCATGGCCAAAGTTGAAGCTATTTCAAAGTTCCCGATTCCTACCAATAAGAAAGAGATAATGAGATTCTTGGGAATGGCAGGATTTTACAGAAAATTTTGTCCAAATTTCTCATCAGTTGTTGGTCCACTTACCAATCTGTTACAAAAGAGAGTGAATTTTGCGTGGACCAATGACTGTGACGAATCTTTTAAGAAAATCAAATGTGTTCTTATGAAAAGTCCTGTCCTGTCAGCTCCAAATTTTGATAAGCAATTTAAGCTTACTGTTGATGCCAGTGACGTAGGAATCGGGGCTGCTTTGTTTCAAGAAAATGATGATGGTGTAGATAGAGTTGTTTGTTATTTTTCAAAGAAATTGACAAAATGTCAAAAGAATTACTCTACTATTGAAAAAGAGTGTCTTGCATTATTGTTAGCTTTACAACATTTTGATGTTTATTTGAATGTTACTTTACATCCCATTCTTGTGTTTACTGACCACAACCCTCTCACATTTTTGCACAAAATGTCAAACAAGAATCAAAGACTTACAAGGTGAAGTTTATTGTTGCAAGAATACAATATTATTATTAACCATATCAAGGGCAAAGACAATGTGATTGCAGATGCACTATCGAGAGTTTCATGAGTGATTTTTGCAGAATTAACCACCTAAGTTTTCATTGACATTCAAACTTTTTTAAGGGGGGAGGTGTTGTGGGTCATGTATTATTTTAGTTTTACTTTATGTGTAGGTACACATGTACTTAGTCATGTTATTTAATGATTTCATAATAATTCTTTCTAGATTTTACTATGTCATGTTTATCTCATTAGAGAATATTCCAGTATGTTCTTTGTTACATCATTATCATCACATGACTGTGATTTCTAGAAATTACTCTATTGTTAATCATTTGTAATGAGTCATTGTTCTAGAAGCTTCTGGTTAATTCATTGTTATTAAGTATAAATACCTCTGAGGAACTGTGTTAAGAGAGGCATTCGTACACATTCGTAGACACGATTCATTCATCTATTCTGATATACTGGGACACTTTATTTGTTGAGACTTTAATCTATTTAACAACGTTTGGACACCGATCTTTCGGGAACGTTTGTGATTACTGGAAACCATACATTCGATAGACTTTGTGGACCGTAACGGACACTTTGATCCGGACATTGTATTGTAAGTTGTAATCATTTAAAATATATATATTTTGTACATAATTAAACTTGTAAATTTATATTCTGTCTTTGTCTGATTTTTGCTGGCGTTTTGGGGTATTCTGACCCATAACAATGTGCAGCATTTCTGAGATTTAAGGATGGGCTGTATTGATATATAGGTTACACATAAATTCCAAAATTGATTAGCCTTGCACGATAATTAGTCTCTCGTGAAAAGTTCTTCTTATATGGTAATGTTACCACATATGTTTCAATTTAAAGAGTGCATTAAATTTTCACTGTTTCAGAATTTACCAGCAGAGATCATTGGACTGTTGCGAGGTAATTTCGTTTTCATCAAGCTCTGGCATCTTATCGGACGAAAAGATCTTGAGTCATTTATATTTTGATTATTGGATAATGCATACATCCATGTATTTTATAGGCAAATATGTCGCCTGTAATGCGAAGTCCATATATATACATATATTTGTACAAAATGTGAAATACATGCATGTTAGAAACAGGAATACGTACATGTACATGTAGGAATAACTTACTTAAATAATTATTATTTCATGCGTAGGCACATTTAGTAGTGGCTGAGAGTTAGTCAATTTTTGTATGAAATCTGATATACCTGTACATTTAAATATTTTTTTTCTCTTTTAGACGCTACAATGAATTTTATGTGTTGGAAAGTAAGCTAGCAGAATTTCACGGTAAGTCAAAAGATGCGTGTATGAATTTTAATCATACCAATGGCAATTGAATTGAAGAGGCCATCCAAAGTTTTACATATTAGGCTACAAAGTTAATTTTATACAATTATTCACTGGGAATGAAGGCAGTAATTATGATTTGTTGGATCTGAAGACAAAATATTGCCCAAGACCGAGGGATATATTTTGTTTGAATGTCCAGCCCGAATCCCCAGTAAATAATTGTTTTGTTATACCTTACCTCAATACTGTAGCCAAGACCAAGAGGCCCAGCATGTTTACATTCATTTTTGTCTAAAAGAAAAAGAGCGTGGAGAAATAGGTAGAGTTTATAAAGTCATCAATGACGTGACATCGCAAACAATTCACCGTTATATCAGTCAGTAGTTTTTGAACTATTGCCCTAGGGCCAATATTGATGTAACTATTGACTGCTTGGTCAAATATTGGAATTTATAGACATTTTTCTACGGAGATTTTATGTATAGAGATACATGTACTGATAAGGGTATAATAAATTCAGATATTGTCGTCACATTTGAACAGGTGATCTTCTGTTGGATTGCCAGTTACCACCAAAGAAAATAGTGGGAACAGGGAAGCAGGAGTTTATAGAGGGGAAAAAGGAGCTGTTTGAACAGTACTTACAGGTACATGTAAATTATATTACATGTAATTTTAAAATATACTTTTACTCCTTTTAAAAGGTCATTTTCCAGTAGATGCATTCAACTGACAGACACCAGACATCACGAAATTTCGCAATATTTTCATTGTGACGTCAAAATAAAAGGTATGACAACACATCAAGGTGCTTCAAGATGGTGCGATTAGATGTGACGTCACAATGGAATTTTTTTGCCAAATGATGTGATGTCTGGTGTCTGTGTATATAAAATCAAGGTTAGGAATGGTCATATTTTTTATTTGGAAAATAGACTAGTATAATAATGGACATTATGTGTAAACTAATGGTATCTTTTGAAACAACAATTCGTTAATGTATCTGTTTTATGTAGAGGTTATTTGCACTAAAACCAAATTTCAAGGGAAATACTGTATGTATACTTATTTTAGTGCAACCAAATTTTAGTGCAAACAGGACAAAAATGGGCCAATTGACATATGAGCGCAATTGTGAATTAGCGCACTTTACTTTCCTTCCTTTATAATCCATAAAAGTTCAATAATTCAGCATAGTCTTGAATTAGCGCAGTCTTTTTAGCGCTAACTCGGCTAAAATATGAATCCCGCTAAAATAAGTACACATACAGTAGGTGAAAAGAGAGAAACTGACACCATGCAGTGAAAGTTGTTAGAATGATGTGTCACTGTAAAGTTTAAGTTTGAAATACTGTAGATGCGGAAATTTTTGCGTGGTGGTAATTTTCGCGATTTTCGTGAATCCAGCGACTTTGCAAAAATTTCCCCCAATGCAAAAATATTCCTGCTGCATTCTTACAATAAGAAAGACATTTTTATCTCAAAAATTTCCCTCACTTGTAACGCCTTAATATTATAATCGCGAAATTTTCCCCCAGCGAAAATAATCACGTTTACAGTATAGTGACCCTTCAAGAATTTGTCATTTGCTTTCTAAATTATGACTGACAACTCATTATAAATACTCTGGATAGGTAGTGGTGATGAAAATTTGAAGTGATGTTACAAGAAATTTGTCCATAATGGAAATTGATTGTTTCATTGACTACTGTTAATGTGTAAATTTTTGCATGGGGGTAATTCTCGCAAATTCCTGATTCAATGGACTTTCGAAAATTTCCCCCTCGTGAAAATAATGCTGCTGCATTCTTACAATGGAAGTAAGTTTATATCGAAAATGTTTCCCCCAAGCATATAATCGCGAAATTTTCCCCCACCGCTAAAAAATCATGTTTTGGATGTAGTTGTCACTCATGTCTGATGCAAAGTGCAGTTTGCAAATTTCTATGTCTCGATGGCTGACAAAATATTGTTTTTTTTTATTGAACAGAAACTGCTTACAAAACCATTCCTCAAAGGGAGTCAACTCCTGTTCAGTTTCCTTACCACCGAAGAACAATTTACGTCAAGTTTCTTGCCAGATATTAACTTAGGTAAGTGTCAATGTCCTAAAGAGGAGCAATTCGGTTTTAGAATTTATTGGAAATTGAACTTTACTGACAATTGTCTCATGTGAAAATATGATAATTGTATTTTCTAATTTTAATTTTGTTTTAGATGTACATGTAACATATTCAGAGATTTATGATATTTTCTACAGGGAAAATGTTCAAGTCTGGAGCAATGAAATTAGTAAAAGAGGTAAGGAGTGCAGCAAATATAGTTTTAAAAATGCTGAGGGGTGCGGAGGGGATGTCCCCCCCCCCCCCCCTCCGGCAATGGCCCAAACTTTTCCGATAACGGGTTTATTTTTGGCACATTTTCAGTAAAAATCGGCAATATTCGCCCCTTGACCCCCCGGCAAAGGGGGCGCTGGATTCGCCACTGTGCACTTTTAGGCTTGACACAATACTTGTAAATATTTTTATAGTATATATGTATTTAAGAATTATAATAAAAGTATATCGAGTTTTATAGTTTTCAATTACAGAGATTGCCATTTTTTCACTATATTTTAAAAACTGACGGTCAAATTTCAATAGGAATTTATCGGTGTTTCACTTCACATATGAAGAAGATAATATCAAGCTTTTACGGAAAATAAATGATAGGGTTTCAGATAAATGGACTATATTATTAAAAATTTGCAACTCAAAGACGTTTTGAATAGACATAAATTTATCTCCTTTCGACAATTTCTTTTAAAAGTCTTAGTGATCATGTATAATTCTATACATATATGATCGCCCACATCATATCTAAATGAAAAATACAGAACTGGTTAATATTCAGCCTCTACAGAAGATTTGTAACTGTTTTTCGTTACCTAAAGTGTGTTAATTTTAACGTCACATTTATGGCCCACTTTGGGGCTTTTAATGGGTATGTATGTACGTTTGTAGCTTCAAAACTAACGGTAAAAAATTGATGAAACTTTGCATGTAGAAAAAGTATGTTTCAATTATTAACATTTTTAATTTTTAGGAAAATTAAATGATAGGATCAAATTTAAGTCTGGCTGTCCTGGACCTCCTTAATTATTAACAGCAATTCTCTGTAAGAACCAAAGAATTTCAAGACATGTTGGCACGGCATGTCATGGATTTTTGGTATGGAAGTTCACTATGAAGTACTAGTATGTAAATCAACCCCAGTTTTTTCAAAAAGGTTGTCGTTGCCATGGTAACCGTGTCTGAAGTTGCAAAAATCGGGAAAATCTATAGGACAAGGCATATTTGTAGGCTTCGTTACCATGGAAACAGGTACTTTATTAATCTGAAATTGCTTTGATTATTTTCTTTTAATACTTATTATTATGCATATTTGTAAAGTTTTTTACATTCATCTCTGATGCTTTGTGTATACAAGATGAAAAATTGGGCCAAAACAGGGTATCAAAAGGTTTTCATACGATGAATTTAAACACAACCTATATCAAACTATCTACGCATGATATTGGAACAGAAGTTCATGTATACCTCTATCAGAGGCGTTTTGATATAAAAATGACCTTGAAAATATTTCAAGGTCACCCACTGAATTTTCAAGGTGACCAGATTTGACGAAAAATCCTGATTTTTCATAAAATGAAGGTGTCAATATTTTAGAAACCTTGAAATATTGAACTTAACAGTTATATGCCATAAAATGATAAATATATAACTTATTTCTTAGAACTATTGATTATGTTTCTTCACATCTTCGAATATCTAAATTCTTGGTGAATATTTTGATAAAAAAGGGACGAAATCTGTATTTTTCTTGTTTTTTGACGGAAAAATATTTTCCTATTGAATTGCTACAATTCAATAAATTCTAAGATTTGTCTTTCTTATATTCATGTGCTTTCATAATATATATGACCTATGAAACTATTTGAATAAAAAAAATCACTAAAATCGGTAACAAAAAAATTAAAAAATCAATATTTTATGCAAAATTTGAGTCTCGAAGTATAAATGACCTTGAACATCAAGCCAATGTCCTTGAACATTTTAATTGTTCTTATGTAAAAGATATGAGTCATATCTATACATGCATACATTTTGACAATCTTATGTAACTCTAAAGAGGAATATAATCAATTTCAAAGATAATATGAAACAAGCAAAAAGGTCTAATGTTGCCATGGCAACGGTCTTTGACGACAGAATTTAGGTAAAACTCTTAAATACCCACTCCAATTTTTCGTTCATTTTATTTGTCAATAAACATTCATTTCCATTGATGAAAATCACTAGTCTCCTATTGGTGCCTTTTGTGATATTTAAGATTGAAAATGGTCAAAAACACACTTAATTGGCCCTTATTTTCACCTCTATTTTTCGCTTCATTTTGACTTATTTTGGCTTAATACAATAAGCTTCCTGTAATAAATATCACATATCTAAGTGTACTAAGTAAGAATGGAAGTAAGGAAGAATAGATTATATAAAGATGAACAAGCTGTTACAGTGGTATCCATGGCAACGAAGTCTCCGGAGCTGGCTTATTTCATGGTCCCAAAAGTGCTATAAATAGAATGACCTCGTTACCATGGCAACCAGAGGTCACATTGGCCGAAAAGTGTTATTTTCATGGTCAGTACTTAATATATACCCATTATACCAAAAATCATCAAAATCCATGACATGCTGTGCCGAACGATTTTGGTCCTTACAGAGAATGGCTTTTAAATATGTAATATGTACAAGCGGAGTGCAATATCACATTTTATTTTGATTTTATTTTAAGAAACAATATAAAAACTACTAAGAATTACAGATTTATTGAAGAAAGATTTTTCACCTGAAAGACACATGATTTTACATGTTCCTTGAATCTCTCCTGTAATTTGAAAAATTTAATATTCTTTTTACAGAAAGGAAAACACTTAGAGACCTTCCTTCAGACGTTTGAACAAAGCACCATCAGTCCACCGCCTAGATCAAGGTTTGTCATTATCACAGTCCCATAGCATGTGATACACAAATAATCTAGCCCATGGAAATATCCTTCGATTTAACCAGGTAAACAATGTCTAAATCTACCTAATATTAATTTATTTTAGGCCTATCGTATGAGAATTATTATCAGTTACATGACGGTGATCTACATGTACATGTATTCTTTAACAGAAAATGATAGGTGTAAAACAATTTTATATTTTTAAAGTAGATTCAGACAGTATTTACCTTGTTTGATCAAAGGTGATTCCCAAAATTATTATTTCTGAGCTATATGTATGTGCATTATATAACCTTTCAGAAAATAATATAGTTTATAGTAACTTACAAGGCATGGAAAATTGCCCTGTTGTACATTGGATACCTTAAGACTTACTAAGACCAAAAACATTGTGAATTTTAGACATTGTCAAATTTCCAACAAGTGTACAAACCAAGTTTTGTATTTATAGCAAATCAGAAAGGCGAGGTTCTGATGTGTCGTTAAAATCCACATCCAGTGAGAAGTTATGTGGAGGTCTGTATGAGAACAACGCCAACTGTTCCACGGATAGCTTCAATTCTAACGCTAGCAGTAGTAGCTACGACTGTGTGAATGTAGCGTCAGAACCCCAAGATCAGTGTCAGGAGATAGAGGGGGCATATGATATCTTTGTTTACATAGGTAATGTATAGAAACCCGAGAGAGAGATGTAACAGTTTTACTTTGAGGCACTATTTAAATATAGATGTACATGATGCAAATTTAGGCATCTTTTGAACGATGAGTTGTGCTATACATACATGAAATGACATTCAAGAAAAAGGAGGCATTTGTCATGAAATTTTCAATTATTTATACGCCCCGCAATCAAAATTTTGGGAGGGGGGGTATATACATTTGGAATGATCCTGTCTTTCCATTTGTCTGTCCATCAAACTTTGTCCAGAGCATAACTCCTCTCCCTATTGATGGATTTCAATAATATTTCACAGAAATGTTCCTTAGGATCAAAGGGTGTGTCATGACATTGAACCAAGGTCATAGGTCAAAGGTCAGGGTCACAATAGATACCATTAATAAAACCTAAAACATTATTAGGTCCTAAGTTGAATTGGATGCAGTTCAGAATCAATCATTATATATTGATAACCAATAAATTTCTGTGCAAAATTGGCACCATAAACTCTGATCTCTGCTCCTTTTGTAAATCTGAACCAGAAAGTATCACCCATTTAATGTGGGACTGTAGAACTACTCAAAATATAATAAATCAATTCTCCCAATTTTGCCTTTCAAATCATAAGAATTTTGCACCTGACAAGTTAAGTTTTCTTTTTGGTATACATTCATCCAAGTCAGTCCCAGAAAATAATATCATTGTTACCTTTAAACAGTATTTATATAGATCACGTTGTTTAGACAAAGTACCTTCTCTTAATTTCCTGTTATTTGATTTAAAAAGATTATATTCCACTGCAGAATATATTTCCTTTAAAACCAATAAACATAATATATTCCTTTGCCTACGGCATGAATGGTCTTTCTTAAAAAGTTTTAGACCTTAAGAACCATTTTTGCTCTCCTCTCCTATAGTACATATCATTTTTTTTTTTTCTAATTAGGAAGTAAACCGACACTCTCCTTTCAATCTTCTCTTATTATTAATAACCACGCTCTCACTTGCTCTATCTCTACATTCCTTCTCTTCTCCTATCATTCTATCTACCTTGAATGCTCCTTTAACTCCCTAACCCACCCTCCCTCTATCTCTTAGCTGTTACTCATCCCACCCATCCCCTTTTCTTTTTGCACATCCTTTATCTAAAAAAAAAAATCACTTCCATTAAATAATAATTGTTGTATAAGTTATATGTATGATGAGGTGAAAAAAAAAAAAAAAAAAAGATTAATTAAACCTTGTTCAGAGCATAGTTCCTCCTTCTGTGGATGGATTTCAATAATATTTCACAGAAATATTCCTTAGGACCTAAAGTAGTGTCATGACCTTCGTCCTTCAACAAAGGTCAGGTCAAAGGTCAAGGTCACAATATACACCATTAGAAAAACCAATTCATACAAAAACGTGTCATATTGAAATGATTTCAAATTGTTAGATATCATATCAGCAATACTGCATAGTGGGATCAGTTTGTGATTGTGTTACAGACCTTAAGAAATATTCGACTAAATTGGATGTATATAGAACCCTAACAATCTGTCTTGTACGTCCTTCCTTTTTTCAGCACGTTATGTGTATAGCGTACCCGACTGGTTCCACCACATCCTAATGACCGGCAGAATCCTTGCCAAGTCAACCATAGAGAATTATCTGGAATGGTTCATTGAACAGAAAATAGATCAAGTATCACAGGAGCATAGAGTCGTAAGACTGGTACATCTACTTAGAGGTTAGTATGAAGGCAATACAAACCCATTTTGGACTCTTATTTTCATTTATTTATATTCATGAGATACAGATAAAGCTTGGTACAGGCAAATAGTGTGAGGTATCAAGTGTGTCAATGAAGTGGCAGGTATGTACAGAAAGTTTGCTCAAAACTTTTAAAAGACTAGCTGTACAACATTGTAGGAAACCCACAGCCTGTTGCCCTTTAATTATAAGCCGTGGGCACTATGGTCAGGGAATTCTCGTTTTGTGCGTCATACGGTTATTTCTAGTAACCAATTAAATAGTCGATTTGAAAAGTTTCAGCTCTTCTGTGTTTGAGGGATTCTGTAACGCTCTTTCTGATTGGCTTAAATTCCCTAATCAAATCATTTCGGAATACAAGGGTTTCCCGATAGACTGTCCTATGGTATCATACGTAGTATAGTGGAGAAGATGCTGTAGGTTTCTGAGGATGGCTGTACAAGGAATTTATCTCATCTGAATTTATTCAAACGTATATCAAATATATATGTACATTTCAATGTTTGTACATGTACATGCAGGCTTTATTTTAAGTCGGTTTGATGAGTATTGTGATAGAAATGTGAATCCCTTTTAGCTCGCCGGGGCGAAATAGTCCGGAGAGCTAATGCCATACCCTCGGCTTCGTTGTCCTCGTCGTCATCTGTAGACAAAACTTTAACCTGGGCTATATCTCTTGAACTATAATGGGTAGGGCTTTGATATTTCACATGTAGATACCTTGTGATGAGACCTTTCCTTTGAGACCATGACCTTTGACCTAGTGACCTTGACCTTGGACTTTGACCTACTTTTCAAAAACTTTAATCTGGTTTCTGACAAAAACCTGTATAGGCAAGCTATGTAATCTTTGATTACCCTATGTATTTGTCCAAGTTGCTGGGTATATACATGTAGTATTAAAGGAATACATGCATACATGTATATGTACTTGTACATCATACTTCAAATTTTGAATATATCCGAGAACATAAGCTATCTGAATTAAATTTGAATATGCCTCTGAATCTTGCAAATTCTCTTTCAGACGTCCTTTTCTTCAATAAAGATCCACCCAGGTTTGTATTTACATGTACATGTAGTAACACTTAGTAAAGATGGAGCAAAGAAATTAGAGAAAAAATTGAATTTTCAACGTTTAATTAATCAAACAATTTCATTGAATATACATGTATTGGGGAAAATTAATGAGGACAGAAATATATAGATTTACAATTTGCTTTATTTAATAACAAATTATAGAAAAACGGAAAAATACTAGAAACTGAATATTTTATAAATCATAGAAATTTCAAGAAAATTAATCTGGCAAAGACACTATTGTCTATGACTATTCCATGTGTTTTCAATTGAATTTAACATATTGAGAGTAATAGTTTCTTCAATCACTTGAAATTTAAAACATTGATTTATTGTAGAACTGATGAAGAAAAAAGAGAGAGGTTTCAGAAAACCTTACAAGGATCACTTGATTTCATTCCAAGTAAGTTGAGCAGTATAGTCAGAAAGTTTTAATGCATAATCCTGAAATTCATAATAAAGTGTACAGATATGGAGTTAGCTTTTTTGTTTGGGAAACACCAAGTCATTTCTTTGAAATGTTTCAGTGAGTG
Source organism: Pinctada fucata (assembly GCA_028142955.1). NCBI lineage: Eukaryota > Metazoa > Mollusca > Bivalvia > Pterioida > Pteriidae > Pinctada > Pinctada fucata. The sequence goes on along the minus strand of AP027102.1, from coordinate 44,146,828 downwards.
GGTAGATTTTTAAGAATCTTGTTTGACGAAAAATAGGAATAAGGAAAATAACCCCCCACCCCCCATCCCCCCCCCCCCCAAAAGAAATTATCTCTATCTTATCCCACCACTATTCACCATAGCATATCACGTGATATGAAAATAATCTCTTGCATGGGAATCCCCTTCGGTTAACAAGGTAAATGCTGTCTAGATCTACATTGTATGAATTTATTTAGGCCTATCATATGATCATCGTTATAAATTATATGATGGTTATCTATTCTGGTCAAGAATAGAGGTATGCCCAGAGAACACTTGAACAGAAAGTTTTGTTTATTTACTTGCACCATATCATAACATGAAAACAAAATAGAAAATTTTCTGTTTAAGTGTTCTCTAAATATTCCTCTATTCTTGACCAGAAAAGATTACTATCATATTTATAATAAGGATGCTCATATGATAGGCGTAAACTAGTTTCATATAAAGTAGATTTAGACAGTATTTACCTTGTTTAATCGAAGTGGATTCCCTTGTAAGAGATTATATGCACATCACGTGATACGCCAAGGTGACTATTTGCAATATAAAAAAGTGAAGTCATATTCAAAGAGCATGTAATCTGTAAATTGTCAGTGATAAAATGTTTATACTGATGTTTTGATTATGTAAGTAAATACATTAATCTGTAAATTTGGTAATGTCATGTACCCAATCTTGTTTATGACATTTTCAGAGCCCTTTGTGTCTGTCGTAGGAAGGTCAAACCATGAGAATGGAACCAAACTTTTGTTAGAAGTACTTCAACAACCCAAACTCAACAAACAGGTAAAATAACAAATAAATAGACCATTTCCCAATCATCTTCTTGAGCTCAAAATGACAGAGCCAACGTTGTTTGCTGTTATTTTTATGACCCTGGAATCAAAGATTCAGGGCTATTTAGTTTTTGGCCCGTCCGTCTGTTTGTCTGAAAAACTTTAACATTAGGCATAACTTTTGAATGGAAGGAGATACAGCTTTCATATTTCACATGTGTATTCCTTGTGACAAGACCTTTCTGCTGATACCAAATTTTTTGACATCGTTAATTTGCCATGGACCTTTGACCTACTTTTCAAAAACTTTAACTCGGCATAACTTTTGATTGCTAAGTGATAGGACTTTCATATTTCACATGTATTCCTTGTGACAAGACCTTTCAATTGATACCAAAATTTTTGGCCTCTTGACCTTGACCTTTGACCTACTTTTCAAAAACTTTAAAATTGGACATACATGTAACTTTTGAATGGTAATTGATAGGACTTTCATATTTCACATGTGTATTCGTTGTGACAAGACCTTTCCATTGATACCAAAATATTTTACCTCATGAGTTTGATTTTGACCTCTGACTTACTTTTCAAAAACTTTAACATTGGACATAACTTTTGAATGACAATTGATAGGGCTTTGATATTTCACATGTGTATTCCTTGTTACAAGATTTTTCCATTGATACCAACATTTTTAAGCCCAGTGACCCTGACCTTGACCTTTCACATACTTAACAGAAAATGTTTTTTATACTTACAAAGATGCCACCGGGGGCATTCTTGTTTCACAAACACAGGCTTTATTTTTCATTATTCACTTTTAAAGATGTGATTCTTCTCTGACGTAACAATGAAATAGAACTAAACATTTCCTAACTCAGACGTCTTTGTCATTTTGTCATCCATTATGAATTTCGGCAAATAGTCTTTTTGACAGGCATAATACTTTTCAGTTTGGCTCCAAGCTGATAGCAATATCCAAGATCATGTCAACTGAAACATCATCAGACAACTTCAGAAAAAGAAATATTGACTCATATGTATACTGTCATCTTTGACTAATGAAGAAGAAAAATAATCCTGTAATCAATGAATAACATTGTATTTTTAGTGAATTTATATGTACATTGTTTTCCATCTATTAGTAGTTGTAATTGCCTACATCTGTCATCAGTTATTTATATATTTACATGTATACATACTTACATGTTTTTCATCAATTTTCAGTCATCAGTTAAGTATATAAATACATTTTTCTTCTATTTTCAGCTATCATATGTTTTCTTGGACATTTTTGTGCAAGAATTATTTCCTGAGTTAAGAGGCTGATGCATCTGGATTGCCGTATTATCCTCACATTCCTCAATGCCACATACTGGTGAAAAACCATCAACTTACAGATTCATATGGCGACAGTGCAGAGACAGAATTGTTTGCGGATCTGTAGAAATTAACCTAGATGGTTCAAGTCTATTCAAAGGGGATCAAGTCTTTGATTTTCAGTATATCATAATTATGAAAAAGCAATTTTGATATACAGTATTCAAGGCTTCCCCTCCGGATATCCCCAAACATGGAGATAGGATTGATTAAAAGTTCTTGCAAGCTTCGTAGACTCTGTTTAAGAAATACAAACGTTATAAGAGGTTCTTTTTATCATATTACATACACCATAATACACATACATAAGAATATCTCAGAGAGGGAAAAAATTCAAAGTCAATTAATTTGCGTAACTTAGTGTGTGCAAGTAATATTCAAATCTTGACGAAGTAATTGGTTTTGGGCTTAATGTCCAATGATAATACTCTGAATTGATTTGTATCTCATGTCACATAAAAATAATAATGATCGATATAGAATTAATGTGTAATTGAATATCAGGGATGTTGTGTGATAAACATGCTTATGTCTACAATGGTACTGGTATTGTAGACATTACTAGGAGAACTGTAATTTTCAACTTTGGGGCCAATTTTTGTAAGTCTCTAAAAGGTTTAATTTCTACATGTATTTTTACTTTGAAAGAATTCATTAACACTGTCATTGTTTCAATGGGGCATTATACATTGTATGTATAGAGATCAGTACTGCATTGAGTGTGAAAATTGGTTAAGGACAGTAGCGAACAATTTATCAACATTAACATTTCTGTCGAAATATTGCGGAGGAAGTATATTTCATCTCATGTGGATGTGCAATAGATAATAAATATGTGCTGTGATATTGTATGATAATTTATTTATTTCACAACTACTGTTCATGTATTAAGGTAGCGTAATATGTTATATAAGATTCGTTTTTGTCTTAATTTAAGTAGATGTGTGTTAATTTCTTTCTTTTCATTTCGCATGCTTGTGCTCTATTTGGGGCAGTATCCGACGTAAAAGCATTATGATGTAAAAAAAAATTCTATTGAAATGTTAAATGTCTTCAAATTCAATAGCATCATTTAAGAACAGATAAAAATTTGCAGCATGGACCAGACATGCATGTTTCGGGTACTTAACCCTCGTCAGTGATCCTCAATCTAAACAATGAAATGAGGCCAAATAGTGTGAAACTTATTTTGTCCAAAAATGTACCGAAAGACGTAGCAGGATGGGTGGGATATGATGCTACAGGACCCACGTTTTGGTTTTGTAGCGTACATTCTCTGAATTTAAAGTTGGTTTCCATAGAATTTGATGACATCACAATATTAATAGGCTTATGTCATATACCGTCCTGAAGGGAAGTAACTCTCTATTACGAAAATCCCGAATATGATTTTGCAGGACCAAGACATTATTCATGTATGTTGATTAATACGTGTTTTTTTCATGAATTCTTTAATGTACTGTCCATCTTTTATCTTTCTAAAAATTACAATCACATGTATAATGTGAATTGTTAATCACCAATTTTATGCAGTAATTTTTTTTTCCTTAATGAATCATGTAAACTAATGAGAAATCAATACATGACTTTTGTGTTAAAGTATTAAAAACTACTGTTAGTGTTGGGCACTTCAGAAATCTGATAATTTCACAGGATAGTGAATGTCCTTAATATATAAGGAAAGTAGAGGCAGATATTCTTGTGGATCCTCTGGATAATTTATAACACAATTTTACCTTCTGTTTCAAGATAAGGTAGGCAGAAATGTGCGTTCCTTACATATAATTCTCCTCACTTAAATGTTTCTCTTTTGAAGTTTTGTTAATTGAAATGTAATCTTTCAAGTCAAAATAATCTTGAACAGTCGTTTGCCTACATGAATCTTGTCAGATTTTACTTTAAGAGAAACTATAATATTAATAATGATGTCAAAGTATTTTATGATGAACAATGTTCTAGAAAACAGTTAAATTTTTGGTTTTCTATTGATTTCGATGTGGATAAGGACAAAATGTTTACCAAAAGACAGAAGTTTGACCACAAGTCAAAAATTTGGCAATATTGTTTAAAACACTGATCTAGGTTAATTAATATCCGATTCTGATGGGATCTTGTATAAGTTACTAAGTTTATGAAAAAAATTTGTCAAAATTTCCTTTTTCAAATTGTAGTCTTTTTCAGGACAGATTTTACGCCTGGTCAACTCCCTTGGAAGTTACACATTACAAATTTGTTTTTAGGTGTTGAATGTCTGTCGGAAAGATGCGAAGTATAAAATATAGTACATTGTCCACAGTTCAGTGTCAAATGCTTTGCATTTTTTTGTTGATTTATATTATTCTAATCAGCTAATCCTGTGAGATTCATTGTTACAGTATTTGATAAATTATATGTTACAAAGTTATCATTTTTGTGTCCATTATTTTATACCACACTAGAATCTTGGAAATTCAAACAGATTTATGAAAATAAAGTCAAATTTCAGTTCGTAAAGAAAAATTGATTCTTGATCTTGATTTCTTTGTTATATTTGTAATTTTTACATGTAATAACTGTATGGATTTTTAGAGCGATTTTCTTTTTTCACTTTAAAAATGGAAAAAATAATCAAAAGGTCAAAGGATACGAATCTCCAAAGTGGAAGGTCAAAGTTAATAGTCCATTTTCAAGTTCTCAGAATCAACTATTGAATACCTTCAATTTACACAACAGACTACAGACATCAAGTACCTTGGCAAACTTTGATTAAGTCATAATAAATTGAAGGTATTACATTATGTTTCCAGTCTTTCATATGTGACGTCACAATGGAAAAACGTCGCCAAACTATGTGATGTTCCATTCGTAGTCTAGCTATCAAATGAAACACCTCAGAAATCCTGTATTGGAATATTTATGATTAAATGTAAAACTGATAAAGATCAAAGGAATGTTCCGTTCTATGTGGAGTACATAATGAAGAAGAACGAACAGTCCTTCCGGGTCAAGGTCATCAGGATATAACTTAGCTATTTCATCAGCTATATAGAATATTGGGAAAGAACAAATTCTTGATAAAATACATAAAACACAACTCAATTCTCAAGAAAAAAGAAAAAAAAGAAAAATTTGACAAACAGATAATTATACAGCTCCATAGAATCACAAAGGATATTTATCTAATGAACAAAATGTATTGTAGGGGGCGCTTTTACAAGCTATAATTAGTAAAGTTTAAACATTTAAGTTTGATCGCATGAATCATATATATTCTGCAAAAATGTCTTGGAACAATCAAAATACATCACTGGTGCATGTGAAAATATTGTTTGTCCCCGGGAACTGGTCTTCAAATTCAGTACCATGGATAATGTGAAAGGGTCTATTACAGTGGCGGATTCAGGGGGGTCCGGAGGGGGTGCCCCCCCCCCAGCACTGACCCAAAATTTTCCAAAAACAGGTATATTTTGGCCCATTTTCAGTCAAAATCGGCAAAATTCGCCCCTTGACCCCCCCCCCCCCCCCCCCCGGCAACTGGGGCGCTGGATCCACCACTGTATTAAAAAACAGAAACACGTACAGCCTGGTCAGCCAACACTTGAGACCTGACCACACTGACAAAGAGTAACAAACATAGAAAGCATTTCCACAACAAATGATACAATCAACTTAAACATCCTGCAAAGAAACAAAAGTGAATGCCCATTGGAGATGAGATCAGGTGTCCAGGGAGAGTAAGCATCTCCTGTATGACCATCCATCACTTTGGCCATGCAGAAAAATTACTCATCAATATGTCGTCAAGGGCATTTGTGTGTCGCAAACACATTTTTTTTTTTTGTTATTCAAAATATTTGAAATCTTAATTGGAAACTCCGTACTTTTGTAAAATATACAAAAAGAAAAAAATACAGGTGATCGGGATCGCAATGTGAAGTCAGAGGAAACGCTGGATACGAAGTCAGTGCGATGAAAATGGAAAGAGGAATATGTAAGTCAATGCAAATGCATGAATGATGAAGCAAGGAGAAAATTTGTGTAAAAGATCTGTGTAAAAAACAATTCCTTATCTTTATCTGTTGATGGAAACCCTGGTTGAACCGACGTGCACTTTCTACAAGGAGGACAATATTTGTGAAATTCATACATTTGATCCAGTGGGAGAGTTTATTGTAATGACAATGAATCGAGATTATCTAGTCCGACTTGCAGACCCTAACCCAAAACTTGAGAATTTCGGTGCGAAAATTTAGGCAAGTTGTACTTTTTTTTGACAAATTCCAGTCTCTTCTGATTGGTACGCGGATAACTCGGACCCCCGACAACTCAGACCTCCGAAAACTCGGCCCGTTCCCAGACATCTCAGACCCTTATATCGGACAACTCGGACCCTCTGTATAGACAATATCGGACTCATATATCGGGCGACTCGGACCCTTAGTCTGTTAGTATAGGCAATCTTGTGACTTATATATATCGGACAACTCGGACCCTCATTGTTGACAATATTGTGACTTGTATGTCGGACATCTCGGACCCTTATTGTTGACAATATTATGACTTGTATATCGGACATCTCGGACCCTTATTGTTGACAATATTGTGACTTGTATATCGGACATCTCGGACCCTATTTGTTGACAATATTGAGACTGACTTGTAAATCGGACAACTCGGTCTGTGTTGCATCACTTTGTCGGTATGAGTGTGAACTCTATATTCATTATCTCAATTATCTTAATTACCTAATTTCCCTCAGCTTCTCTTTACAAGGTCACAGCTTACATCGTGTTCATGAACAAGTTCAATTATAGAAATTATCTTAATCAAGTTCAGTGGCGGATTTAGGGGGGTGCGGAGGGGGCGTCCGCCCCCCCGGCATTGACCCAAAATTTTCCAAAAACAGGTATATTTTGGCCCATTTTCAATACAAATCTGCAAAATTCGCCCCTTGACCCCCCGGCAAAGGGGGCGCTGGATCCGCCACTGTCAAGTGAAATACGTATCAAACATAATAAAAGATGGACGAAAATAATAGGAGATAATGGAAAGAAAGACAAAATTATAAAAGAAAAAGAAGAGAAGAATGAAAACGGACATTTAGACTTAGACTTAGCAAATATATATATTTCATACACCTTCCTTTTTTTTGCAATAAATAGCATTATCATGATTATTGTATTCCTTATTTACGATTTACAAAAAGATAAGCCAAATAGAGGGGGTCGACATGTCCGTATAAATTCTAACTTATTAATTTAATTTATATATGTATAAATAAAGATATTAAAATAGATTTTTTTTTCGAATCTTCTCCGTTTTGAAAAGAAATAAATATTTACATCTTCTCCGTTTTGACTCGGAAGAAGTATAACTAAGAGGGGCCGAGATGCCTTACAATATGTCTGTTCAATATGAAGTCTTATTTTATCTATATATACAAATAATCTTTGTTAAATTTCTTGAGTCCAAGAAAGGGGCCGAGATGTCCGAATACAAGGGACCGTGATGACCGACTTTTACATATTCATATCTTCTCCGTTTTGACTCGGAAGAAGTATAAATAAGAGGGGCCGAGATGTCTTACAAGATGTCTGTTCAATATGAAGTCTTATTTTATCTATATATACAAATAATCATTGTTATATTTCCTGGGTCTGAGAAAGGGGCCGAGATGTCTGTTCCTCGAGGGTCCGAGTTGTCCGACCACGGGCCGAGTTGTCTGGGTCCGAGATGTCCGTAATTCTTCTGATTACCTCTGATCAACGACATTTTGTCATGCGCATAGAGGTGAAACCAGGCATAGAGGGTATTTTTAGGAACAGGAGGTCTGGGTGACTTATCTTTTGGTTGGAGAGTCTAAAATTTGTCAAAAAAGGGATGACTTGCCAAATTTTTTTCACACCCAAATTCTCAAGTTTTGCCTATACATAGCAGTCAGACCGAAGACAAAAAAACAAATAACACCGTCGTAGGTCTGCAAGTCGGGTCTGTACTGCAAAGAATCCCCCCCCCCCTTTCCCCTATTTTTAATTCAATTTAAGACAGAGCAGAACGCAATAAGTGCATTCTCCTCCTTCTTTATGTAGTTTTTTTCCGTTCTATCTATCTATCTCTCGTTACTGTTCGCCCTCTCTCGAGTACTCTGAACAGGGTGCACTGCTATTAAAATACAGATAAAAAGTAAATAATAGTCGAAAATTTATGTCGTTATGTCGAGGAGTCTGATCTAATATTGAAAATGTACAGACTGGCTATCCTTGAGACCGGTATTCAATAAATAGCAATAAGCAAAAAGCAAAGATTAAAAGGCAAAGTCCAGCAAAACGCATGTTGGTTCAGGGTTTCCAATATCTTAAGCTAGCTTTGTAGAACTTTGTGTTTGATGACTGCCAAAAAAGTGTACGTAGGGCAAGTGGAAACAGAAATATTTGTAAATTTAATTTCCTTTGGTCTAGATTGACAGCAGGGATAATTTTGGGCTAGCTGTGAAATTAAGAGAATCTCTCATAAATTTTACAATTCTCTCAAAGAAATTCTTGATTTTGTAAGATTCTCTGATACAAATTTGTAGAAAATGGTTTAAAACATAAATTTCAAATGAGTCAGCCAGAATAATCCCTGCCGGCAGCTTAATTAAAATAAGGGGACAGGGGTGTCCAGTCTGATTTACAGGAAACTATACAAGCAATAAAAAAATAGTTGTGTCAATGTGCCAATCTGAATCATCTCGATCATTAACTACTTTAATAAAATTTAATATAAAAATCGGAATACATGTAGAAATAACATGACGCGGCAGATATGGAAAACTTCAGAATCTATGAACGTGTCAATCATCTCATTACAACTTTAACAAAAATAGATGATAAAAAAATCTAATAAGATTAATTTCTGAGTAACATGTGTAATCAGGAAAAATATATGTGTAAAACATTCTGACAAATTTTTGTTTCATTATTGCAACCCTTATATGATAGTCACTTAAAAATGCAGCAGGTGGTTACTGGTACTGGGTGGCCTCTGGTACTCAACCAGTATGTACTATCAGGGCTGTCACTGGGTATTTTGGGACAGGGGCCAGGGCCTTTTAAATTAATGGGAAACAGCTATATTTTTACCAAATTGAGAATTTTCTAGCTATTATGAAATATTTGAAATATTAAAATTAAAGCTTTACAAAGTTGAAGAATTTTAAATACCGGGTATAAAATTATCTTTTTAAGGCATATTTATTCATGGTCATCAGTCAGGGTTATACGGGTAACTCATTTCAGTTGTATTTCTCGTCACTGAAATCAGTTATTTTTCTTGCAAGATATTTATAGAATCACTAAAAATATAACTGATTCACGTTACAATACTTTCTAAGGTCAAATGTGATTATATATCATCCATTGCGTACAGAAAAGTTTGACCTCATCAGATGCAATATTGGTGCATGATCTTCAAAAATGAATTAAGGTAACAGCTGGGTAAAATCACATTTGGACAAATTCTAGGTCAAAAATAAATAAAACTGAAACAAGTTTATCTTAATATGTGCAAAAAATAACCAATTATAGTTATATTTATTATGGCAATGCTTAAATTTTCTATTATCCAGAATTTTTCCTGCTAAAAAAACAAAGGTTCAATCTCATCTTAATTCTTTAAACATCATTCCATTAAGTTATGTAAAATAATCCTTAACCAACATTGAATCAATATGAATTAAGTGCTTCCCATAGGAATTATTATATGCAGAAATTAGTTATTTTTCATGACCTACTTAAACATAACTGATTTTCATGGAGAGAAAAGTACCTGATTTCTGTTATAAAATTTTATAACTGAAGCATGTGAAATGAGTTATACTCCTGACTGGTCGTGTGCAAGATGCTCTCTTATACAAAAAAAAAAAAACATGTACATATATATGGTCCCTCTTATAACACTACTTCCATGAGTTTGTGCTGTATCCCGATCTTTGTCTTGTGTTTGCTTCAAGACCACTGTGATTGGGAATTTTATGAACTATTTGGAAAAAAAAGATATTATTTTGCATTGGGAATGGGGCTGAAAATTGGCCCCGAATTAGGCCTAGCGACGTCCCTGACTATAGAACTTGCCTGGTGTAAAATATCCAATAAACTCCCAGTCTGCTAAGCTCTGCCTATTCAGATAATTGATGGTAAACTGAATTTGTCATCTGCACAACAATATTAGGCCGTTTCTTTGTTATTTTCTGTTTTGCGTCCTCGTGCTGGTAGGTTTTGAGCCCGAAGTCATAAAACAAAACAAAATTAAAATATAAGATGTTTTGCAAATTAAATGTGTGTTTTTACAAAAATTAAAGAAAAATTGTATATTTCTTTATATTTCATGTAAAAATGTAAAAGTACTACAATGACTTATTGTCTATCATTCTTTTGTTCACTAAAATATGTCAAGATGATCAAATGAAACAAACACACAGTCACATAATATGAAATTGCAACTTTGTTTTATATACTTGTTTGTTTTTCTCCCTGGCTGGCTGGTAGGTTTCTCAATTTCAAAAGGACGCAAAACAGAATAAAAACAAGAAATGGCCTTAATAACCAACTCAACAGCGAGTCGTTATCGTGTGCAAACGCTGATACGAGACATGGGGATTACAGGACTACTATTACTATAGTTTGCGTACATGGCAACATGATAATTTTGTACATGTATATTATAGCTAAAGCTGTGTTTTCACCCTAAGGGAAAGTAATATTTCCATTTTACATTTTTTTAGCTCACCTGAGCCAAAGGCTCAAGTGAGCTATTGTCATAGTGTGGCGTCCGGCGTCCGTTGTCCGTCGTCCGTCGTCCGTCCGTCGTAAACTTTTAACATTTTCAACTTCTTCTCAAGAACGGCTGAAGGGATTTTGATGAAACTTGGTATGCATGAAGTACTAAAGGTCCTCTACCAAGTTTGTTCATTTCGGCTCGATCCCTTCAGGGGTGGATCCAGGGCGGGGTCAAATAGGCCCCGGAGGGTACCCCTCTTCAAAAATCTTCTTCTCCAGTTCCACTGAATGGATTGAAAAACTAATTGTATCTATGTGATCTAGAAGGATGTATGATTCAAGTTTGTTCATTTCGTTAAAATCCGACAACTAATTTTTGACGCGTTTTTGACGTCTTTTCGGACTTAGTCAGAAATGCACATTTTTGCACTTTTTCTTTAAATAACTCAATAAGTGTATGATTTTACACACTCATTTACTACATATTTATCATATTTAACTTACTTAATGCTTTGATATGTATTTTATGCTTAAATTTTATTTTTTTGATTTTTTATGAATTTTTTTCTTATGTAAAAAGGAAGGGGGGGGGGGGGTGATTTTCATACATTTTCTGCTTCTTTTCTATAACCACTCTTCAGATTGTCATGACAATTTGTAGGTATGAGGTACTCATGCATGGTACCCTACAAGTGAAAGAATTTTGTCCAGATATCCACTTTTGGATTTTTAAGGAATATTTTTTAAGATTGTACATAGGTATAATGTATGTTTTCTTACCAAAAAAGAAAAGAAATTCTCAAATCGCACCGGGTTATACACATTGATACTACTTTTGAATGAAGAAATTTTATTTGAATCACAAAAAAAAAAAATGCCGTAAAGATTAAAAGTACACAACTTTTTTAATATTTTTTCAAAGCCATGCACCTGGTTCCGGACCGGAATTATTCGAATTTTATGATCTGAGGACCCATTTTCACACGTATTCTTCCACACATGTAGATGGTAAACAAAGACGCCATGTTTCTTGTGTTACAAATTTGATTGGTTCAATACCTCCCCGCCCCCTTTCACACGTATTCTTCCACACATGTAGATGCCTCACACACTTTAAAACTATATTCAAAATTTTATTTCATCTATCTAGTAAACAATCACGGGAAGACAATTCAAGATAAACATTGTGTGTATTTTCCACCAATTGTTGAAAATAATAAGAAAATAATCGGAACTATTTGACCAATTGTTGAAAATAATAAGAAAATAATCGGAACTATTTGACAGGACAATGACCTAGATATGCATTAATTCATCTTCGTCCCCAAGGCGCATCGTATTCCGCTAGGCGCTTCATTGCAATACAAACCGCAAAGCAGTACTGCGATATATTTCAGGAGATACAGTGCAAACGGAATAGATTTTTATACTTCGAACACTTTCATAATCTGTATCTGTATGGGTACGTTGAATTACCAATACTGGCTTGTGATCAACGGAATGAGAGAGCGCATAAACTTACTTAATCGCGCTTCAGGCTGAATCTAAAGCCTTCCACAGTCCTTGACAGCACTTGATGGTTATCCAGTTCGTTCCACTCTGTGACTGTACGTATGAAGAATGAGTTCTTCCTGATGACGGAATTACATGTAGGTATGTTAAAGCAGCGAGTATGGTTTGAGCTATGAACAACGTTCATAATGGTTATCATTCATGTACTTGGAACACTTGCATATACTTGTTATCATGTATAAAGTTTGCTCGAATTTCCTCTGTCTTAGACTCTCTTAGATGAAGTAATTTACGGACTGATTTCTTGAAGAAACGTCTAATGAGTAATCTCTTCCTCTGGATTTTGAGAATGCATAGGACATTTAATATCTGAAATTCTTGAAAATAAATAATTCCGTTCAGAGTTCCTGAAATCTTCCAATGAAATGTTGGACCACAGAAGCTGTTGTTTTAATAGAGAAAATAAATTATTATTCACAACCTTAAGCCACTGTGTTCGTCATCTTGTATGTATAATATTTCTAAGAGGAACACAGAGGCCTGAGGTTGTGAATAATAAAACATTTTCTCTCATAAAACGACAGGATCCTGTGTTAAGACATTTGGGAATTTTTATCTGTTCAAATAATAGATACATAATGAGTTTTTATCAGACCAAATAACTTCTTGTCGGCAAATCCAATGCAACCGATACATTTCATGAACTCTCTGTGCTAACAACTTGCCCGTGTAACAGACCTATGATGAGGTAAAACAATTAGTTAACAGTAAATAACGATGTCGTAGGTCTGCTAGTTGGACAAGCTTAACAATTTCATGGGCCTTTTAATTTGTTTCAAACTGCGAAACCTTAGAGAAACCACTTGAGTTGTTGAACAGCGTATGCTGAAATGCGACGCTCCTTCTCGCCTGTTGAAATATGCATAGGCAAGAAGCGTCGCATTTCAGCATATTTACTTAAAATTATTTGTTCAAGTGGCTTCACTGGGTCATGAGGTTTGATACAACATACACTGCTTTTTTGGAAAACAAACAAACTGGCACAATTTCTGCACAACTCACTTGAATTGATGAATATTGGATCAAAACGATTTTAACTGTACGTTTCATGTATTTGAGATGAAATCAATACTATTCAAAAGCATAATTCATAGATTTCAGTGAATAAAGGCAAACCCGAAAAATCTTAGTTTTTTATGCCCCTGGAATAAAAGATTCGGGAGCATAAAGTTTTTGGCCTGTCCGTCTGTCTGTTTGTCTGTCTGTTTTCCAAAAAACTTTAACATTGGGCATAACTTTTGAATGGAAGCTGGTGATAGAGGTTTCATATTTCACATGTGTATTTACCAAAATTTTTGACCTCATGACCATAACCTTGACCTTTCACGTACTTCTCAAAAACTTTAACATTGGGCATAACTATTGAATGGTTATAGTGATAGGGCTTTCATATTGTACATGTGTATTCCTTGTGACAAGATCTTTCCATTGATACCAATATTACGCTGACCAAGACCTCTCACATACTTAACAGAAAATGGTGTTTATACTAACAAAGATGCCGCCGGGGGCATTCTCGTTTCACAAACACAGGCTTTATAATTTCTGGCATGCTAGCTATCAATAATGAAAGGTTTTGTGTTCAATTTTAAATAAACTTAATTTGTGAAATCATTTCATTGTTTTATTCTTTTTCTGCTGCACATTTATGTGGAATTTTACAATATGATTTTATTTTTGATGTTGCATAATTGAACTATACTAGCTGGGCATATGACGTTGGACCACTTTATCCGTTTTTTTTTTCAAATCAGTAAAAAAGTTATTGTTTTGAAATGTGACTATTTTTTTCTTTTTTGTACCTTTAAAGGTTGTCTGAAAAAAAAAACACTTCTCTGCATCCGGCAAAAATCTTTTTAGAAAGGTTGTGGGCTAAAATCCTGGTACTGGCACTATCAGTATTCAATGTCAGTATGTCAGTTAGAGCGTGCATGGGTATCAGGTGAGCGTTGTGCCCCCTGGGGCTCTTGTTTTTTTGGTTATATACTCCTTGTGTAGAAAAAGTTTTATTTTGATTTTTTTCCCGTTTTCCAGTATTCAGCAGAATGGTTATGCAGGCACGTTAAACTGAACTCGGACAAAAGAGTGTTATTGGACAGCTGCTGAAAATAATTGAAAAGTGTAGAAAGCCACAGAATTTACAACACATAATAAAAATGGAAGGTAGTACCTTATAATATGACGTAATTTACCAGTTTGTAAAACATGTACACGTGTAATCATGATACATGTATTAAATATTAATTCAATTACATGTACATGTGTATTTGAATGCATGTACATTTTAAGAAGCCGTAATGATTATAAAGGGCACATCATCATGATCTCGGTCCAACCATTTGTTCAAGGATATTTTTGTGGACTTGATACTTTAGACTGTTAGCCTTAGGAAATTCATTCTTTCTGGTGAAAAAAGAAAGATCCAAATTGTTTAAAGATCAAGGTCACAGTTATTTACCTACATCAACCGAGATGTACATGAACATTTGTAAATGAAGTGAGCGATAATATACAAAGTATAAATTTTGTGATTTTCAACGTCAAAAGATCACAAAGAAATATTGTTAGTCTTCATGGAAATTGTAACTTTACAAATATTATACATTTGTATTTTCAGGCACTATTGTCAAGTTTACGAATAAATCTAACGACGGACTACGAGCAGCGTGTAAAAAGTGTGGCTATGGTAAGAAAAAAAATATCACAGACATCACGAAAGTTTCTAACACTTACCTTACATTTTTGTACTTTTGTAGAAATTTAAGTATGATTATTAAGAAAAGCTGAAAACTTCACCAGATTTGTCTGGTGACTTTTGGATTGTCTTATATCATATTAAACATACATGTATATGCACATGCACTTGTATACGACTCTATATAAGGAATTTTGAAAAGCTTCACCTAGGTCGTTAACTGTTTCGGTAGAGACCAGAACATGGATTTTTAGACACTATTTCAATGCTGTATGGGCTTTATACACTGTACATGTGTACACAAATTTAGTACAAAGTTATTGTAAGTCCAATTTTGAAGGTATGAACACTAGTTGTGAATATTGATATTCGTTGAAAAAAAAGTTTTAAACAAAAATAGCGTAATTACAACTTAACTGTCTGGTAATTACGACTTAGTATGTCATAATTACGACTTAATATGCTGTAATTACGACTTAACTATCTCATAATTATGACTTAGTTAGAATGTCGTAATTACGACTTAATATGCTGTAATTACGACTTTAAACTATCTCGTAATTACGACTTAGCTATGTCGTAATTACGACTTAACTATGTCGTAATTATGACTTGGTTATCTCGTAATTACGACTTAGTTTATCATTTTCCACTATGACCAACATTAACCTTGAGTTCTCTCTGTAAGGTTTGATTGAATTCTATATTGCAGTCAGGCAGACCTCAGAAATTAAATTCAAGGAAAAACAGGAGGCCCAAGTTGGCCTATATTGCTCACCCGATAACCATCTTCACATTGTTGACGAAGAAGAATGTAGATTAAGATAAATATTCACGAGAATTCCCCATTCACCCTGATCTTACTTTAATTAGACAATCATGAAAACTAAAAAAATAAATCTCTGAAAAAGCATTGTATAAATGTACAGCTATTATGTGAAAAGAGTTCACTATTATAAACATGATGAAAGAAAAAACACAGTATTGATAACGTTTAATTGGAAAACTTCAAAAAGACGTTAAAAAAGGTCACAAATTCACTTCAGAGGGAATGATATTAAGACGTAATCACAACATAGTGAAGTCATAATTACGACATAGCTAAGTTGTCATTGTGACATACTAAGGCGTAATTACAAGATAAGTAAGTCGTAATTATGAGATAACTAAGTCGGCATAACGAGATAACGAAGTCGTAATTACAAGATAACTGAGTCGTAATAATGAGATAAGTAAGTCGTAATTATGAGATAACCAATCGTAATTACGTCTTAAAATTATCACTTAGGTTGGCACTAATCGGCGTCCGTATTAAAGGACATGGTTATCTACTTACTTTTTTGCAGCTGGCCATTTGACTTTCCAGTGCCGTAACTTTTTACAAGCAGATCCATCAAAGGAAGTTCTCCTGGACGTGAGCAGTACAAGCTCTGATTCTAGTGATGATCAGTTCATATCACCTCTCACCAGGCTAGGTCAAGGTAACGTGTCAAGGTCATTAAATCAAAGGGTCAAAGTTAGGTAGAATAAGGATGAAAAGTTCAAACAAAGTAAATGTGGTTCAGTTTTGTTAAATAGTTTGATAGAGGCTTAGATTAATTAATAGAGAAGATGAGTTTTGTCGATGTCATAAATACATAAAACTCAAATTACTTCTTGAAAATAACAAACTTAAGCTTTCTTTTGTAATCCTTTCATAGCAAATAAAATTTTCGTCAAATGTATTAACTTCTCAATTATGTGGTACATGTGTATTCTATTTACTTTATCATGTTAACTTGAGAAAAGGACTTCATATTTTACAATCTTTCAATTTGTTTAGAGAAGCCAACGGTCAAAAGAAAGAAGGAAAAGCACAAAAAGAAGAAAAAATACGAATCTAGGTAAAGATATATAATCTTATTTCCATCTTTATAGGTATACTTTTAAAAGAAATAAATATTCTCATTGGCCGAGAAATTTTGTTGATACCTGCATCAACCAAAACCGGAAGTACACGCGTAGCAACATCATAAACAATGTTGCTAGTAACAATTTCAATTTCAAAGCTGCAAATAACCATGGAAACGTGACAAAATGAAATTATCAGTAATCATTGTAATATTTTTTTGGTTGATCAAGGTATCAATACCAAAAATTGAGGGAAAACTTATACGCACGATGCAGTTTTTCCTCAATTTTTTGTGTTGATACCTCGATCAAACCCAAAAAATTTTACAACGTTTCCTTAAAACTTTATCATATTTGTGAAAATCTCGTGCTCAATCCTTTACTGATAAAGCCGAAGGGGACCTTGTACATGTACTAGTTTATATTCAGTTTTTGGGTTCATTTACTCATTTGTCATTCCATTTCCATCCCAGACCTTTTGCAATGGATGTAGGCATTTAGCTAAAATTTGATAAATGGCTTTGTTTTGATATTTACAGATTTAGGGGGTTGGAGGGGGTGTTAAAAAGAGCTACTTGTATAGCGACTCACTTTGGAAACTCCATTAATAAGATTTTGCCCACTTTTTCTTTAAAAGATTTAGATAAAATTGATACCTTCCAATAGATCTTGCTAAGTCGTAACTTTTTGGACAAAATATTTGATAGTATTCATTCAAATTTTAGGGACAAAACTCTGTATATGCTGGGCATTTCCAATTTTAGTTATAGTGTGACGTCACTGACGTTAAACGCCAAGTCTATGGAAAACTTAGCATTTTTGCGGGAAAGATTAGTTTAAGGAATTGCCTATCTAAAAGCAATTTTGTCTGTTAAATTTTAATGCTTGTACCCACAACAATGTGACTTATACCAAAGTTATGACGAAACAAAATCTATATAGGTCCGTATAGATTTTATTGAAAGTTTTATGAGGTAAAGTAACCAAAATAGTGATTACACAGTTTCTGAAATGATGTGCACAGAAAATTGGTGCAAGCTCAGAGTAAGAGGTGATAAATTGCTGGTGTGCAAGGTTTTGCTGAAGTGCCTTCATCCTCTGTGTATGAAGGTAATTATGAGGGCATTGTTACCTTCACAACTTTCACTTCAAATTGCTAGGCATGACATTTAAATATGGAACAGGGAATTTTGTTTGAAAAAATACCGAGTTTATTTTTTAAAATTATTTTTTCTCTTCTTTCTATTTTATAACAAGTTTATTTAAGAAATGACTGTCTTACTTTTGGTGTTCATGGGTGTATAATCCTGGTTAGACATGTGCAAATTTTCTGAGGATCGCTTTCTAATTACTTTTATTTGCATGCACTTCGTACATTTTGCCTGTAACAGTGTAAAATTCATTTAAACGTTGGTAAATTCTCCCTACATGTACATGCAATACTTGAACGTGACGTCACAATAGCAACCCAAGTTATTGGAATATAATTGTAGTTGCCTAATGGGTGTTTAACATGGGGAATCTACTAGTAATGTAAATATAATTGGATCCGTTTTAGAAATATAATCCAATTGATTTGTTGAGAAGAGTTGTTTTGTAATAATTGTACTTGAACAATTCACATTTACAAATTAATACATTTATGATACTATTATGTAATGTCGGCAGTCTTCTACTTTAGAGAAGCAAGTCAAAGTTTCCTGCATGAAACTTGTGATTGCAATAAGCACCCTTAAGGAAGAATGACAACACAAAGAGAAGATGGTGGTCCTTATCTTAACAAGTACATGTATACTGTAGGTGTACTTATTTTAGCGCAACCAAATATAGCGGAAATAGCGGAAATTGGAAAATTAACATATTAGCGTAATCATGAATTAGTTCTTTGACTTATTTTCCACATTAATCTACATGTATAAGAGATTCATGATTTAGTGTATTCTTGAAGTAGCGCAGTCCTAGCAGCGCTAACTCCGCTAAAATATGAATCCCACTAAAATAAGTACAATTACAGTATAATATCTTCAGCCCGTATGTTAATCTAGTAGATATATATACAAATTTCTAATTGCAGGAGTCGTTCAAGATCGCCAGTTCGTCACAAAAAGAAGAAAAAGCATAAAAAGAGAAAAGGTTCTGACAGTGATTCCACCACAGATTCCGACAGTGAAAGTGAAAGTAGAAAACAGAAGAAACACAAAAAGAAAGAAAGAAAATCAAGACATGATTCCGACAGTGAAGACGATAGTTCAAAAAGAAAACACAAAAAGCATAAAAAACACAAAAAAGTGAAGAAAAAAACTAGTCGGAATTCAAGTAGTGAAAGTGATTGAGAATGCACGTGCATGAAAGTCACAAAGTTTTGATGAAAATTTGAGAGAGTCCAGGACGTCGTGAAAGAGTTAGAATTGGATTCTCAAGATTTCCTGCTATGTTTTGATGCATCAATATAGATGTATTGTTCAAGCCAACCCATGCAATGAATAAGAAGTGGCCCCTTCAGCAGTTTATAATAACATGTGACAATGATAGCCTCTTAAATGTTATGTTGGTTTTCCTGACACATAGGAATCTGGTACAAAGGTGTAATTTGAGATGTACAGTCGATACTGATGTGAAATATTCATTTATTTAAATTGTTTAACATTTTTAAACTGAACTGAATTTTTTTAGCAATGATTGTCTTTTATTGTTTTATTATCTAATGAAATGTATTTGAATTACATATAAATACACACATATTTACACAATCATGATTTTTAATTCATTGTTTGAATTTTAAGTTAAGGATACAAGTACAGACAGGGATAAGCCATTTTTAGCTCACCTCACGAAGTGAGAGGGAGCTTATGCTATCACCCTGTCGTCTGCGTCTGCACTAGTATGTTAAGAAGTTTTATTTCTCTGTTATAAGTGCTAGGAAGGCCAAACTTGCACAGATAATGCGTCTTTAAGAGTAGATCACAAATCTATGTTCAAATGTAGGTCATGACCTATATTTTCCGCTTGAGTGCACATGTTAGGAATTTGGGTATCAATGTTAAGAAGTTTTATTTCTCTATTATAAGTGCTAGGAAGTTCAAACTTGCACTGATGATATGTCTTTAAGAGTAGATCACGAATCTACGTTCAAATGTAGGTCATGACCTATACTTTCCGCTTGACTGCACATGTTAGGAAGATTTGGGTATCAATGTTAAGAAGTTTTATTTCTCTATTATAAGTGCTAGGAAGTCCAAACTTGCACAGATGATGCGTCTTTATGAGTAGATCACAAATCTATGTTCAAATGTAGGTCATGACCTATATTTTCTGCTTGAGTGCACATGTTAGGAAGATTTTTGTATCTATGTTAAGAAGTTTTATTTCTCTATTTAAAGTGCTAGGAGGGCCAAACTTGGACAGTTCATGCATCTTTATGAGTTGATCACAAATCTACGTTTAAATGTAGGTCATGACCTATATTTTTCGAGTGCATATGTTAGGGAGATTTGGGTATCAATAGAGTATACCCAATCATGCAAAATTTGGGTCAATAAATGAAATACTCTACTTTCCTTTTCTATTTTGTTTTTGTGTGATATCATTTTTGTTGGTTCACAGTAGGACAGGTTTACGAATTCAAAACTGTATAATCTTTGACTTCTTTCTGTTTGCTGCCATGAGGTGAGCTTTGTAATCTTTGATTACACTATGTTTCTCTTAACTCTGACACGACTCTGATGAGTTTACATCCTATGATTGGTTGCGCCCTGTCACATGCCTACAGCCTATATACGTACATGTATTACACAGCTTCTCCGTCTTTATGTGATTAATCTTTGTCCTGTCTGTGGCTTCAGATTTTAATGGTGATGACAAATTTTATTTACGGTATGATTAATCAGTTATAAGTGTGCTACTGGTGAAATTACAGGGAACGATAGGTTTCCTCGCTACACAGAATTGTTGATCCAAGGTAATGCATGTACATGTAGGTCAAAATCACAGAACATATGGGATGAAAAATCCTTGTCCAAACATTTATTTTGTACTGTGTTCATAGATGTGAAAGATTTTTCAAAGAATTATTGCCCAGGACCCGAAGATGTGTCACGACTTTTTTTTCATGGTCATAGGTCAAAAGTCAAGGTCACAGTGCATGTGGGTTGTACATTTTTGATCGGGTCATGTTTTTTCACTGCCCTTAATGGATCTGAATTCCTAGAAATTGTTGCCCATGAACCATGGATTTGTCATGACCTTGATCCAAGGTCAAAGGTTGCAGTACATGTGGGAAAATGCTTAGGAAAAAAAAAATTAAGAAAGCATACATAATAGGTAGTTACATGTAATTCTTTTCGTTGTATCAAAATCTATGATCTAGTTGTGCACCTTATATTTTAATAGAGCTCCTGACCTCCAGGGTCTTAGAAATTTTCTCCTATGTTACTCAATGTAATCTGATCACCATTCTCAGAAAGGATGATAGAAAGTTAATTCTTTTAGCAATATTAAATGTTTATGATCTAGTTGTGCACCCTATATTTTGTTGTTGAGCCCTTGACCCCCAAGGTCTTAGAAAATGGGTGTGGACATTTTCTCCTATACATGTATAAGTCACTGTAATCTTTGGGTTACCATTTCTCAGAAAGTATAAATGATAGAAAGTTAATTCTTTTCGCAATATGATGGGTCTATTGTCTAGTTGTGCACCTGATATTTTGTTTGAGATTCAGACCCGAAGGGTCTTTGTATATGGTTGTGGCCATTTTCTCCTATATAACTTTGCAATCTTGTGAACACCGATTCTCAGAATGCATAATTGATAGAGTATCAATTCTTTTTTCATAATACATATGTAATGGTTATGTGGTTTGATTATGCACTTGCTCATTCGTTTTAGCCCCCGACCTCCAGGGTCTTGGGAAATGGGTGTGATCATTTTCTTCTATACAACTTTATGTAATCTTGTGAACACCCATTCCCAGAAAGTATGATTTGATAAAGCGGTTTTTGCATTATATTTAGACTTACGTCTTTTAGGCTTGCACATCTGATATATGCTTTTTGAGCCCGAACCTTGGGTCTTGGAAAATAGTTGTTTCACTTGATGAATTTAATAAAACAACTAGGAGAGCTTCAGTCTCGTCAGAGACTTCTAGTATTTTCCAGACTAATAATTTTCTGTAGAGTAATTATACATGTGCAATGAAACATTTGGTAGAATTTATTATAAAGAAAAGGAAAAATTGTATCTTGAATTTAATTAAAATACACACAATGAAATATGGTACATGAACATCAGTTGGTTAAGAATCAACAAGTAAACAAAAAGAACAAGTAAAACACACTCAAATACACAGAATTAACATCATACGTAGGACCTAACACAGCAAGGATGAGATTTCAAAAATGTTTTTAATGTAAGTTGAGATTCACGTACAAGAATATTCATGTAAAACTCTCTGAATATCTTTTGTGTTAATTTCTTGCACAGAAATGGAACTGCACATGATTTTCTTATTAGTTTGGCATTCAAAGGCTTAAAAAATAAAAATAAATGTAAATCTGCAGACTAGAAAAATCAATTGAAATTTGGGCCATGGAGCACTCACTCGATACAGTTGTAGACCGAGGTTGAGAACTTATACTTCTATTCCAATCGATGCCGACTGCGAAACATTAGGGAGGGTTTAAGTGGTTGTAAATAATTGAAAATATTTTGAAACAAATCATGCATGTTGTATGGTTTATAACACTAAAAAATTAGTTTAATCACCAATTTCACCAATTTACAAATAACAATTGTACCCTATTTTCTTTACCCTGGAATTAAGTTACGTACATAATTACTGCAAATGGTGGTAGATATTATATATCTTCCAACAAAAATGTCTTCTTTCATCTAAAATGCCTTGACCTAGATTTCATAAGGTCATTTCATGTCATTTAATCACAGACTTTTTTAAGTAGAGATTTGTGACTTGCTGATTTTGTGATCCTTACTTATACTTGAATGTAAGTAACTCAGACTCAATCAAATATTGAGATTTTGGCATCAACAAAAAAGAATTGACCCTTCCGATTGCGGGAAAAAAATGCCAAATTTCGTGACGTCACAATGCTTTTACCATGTGTTTACCTCGGACAAACAAGCTTCGAACCTCGGTCAAACATCGAAATTGCATTGTGACGTCATGGAATTTCTCAAATTTTTCCCGCGCTCGGAAGGGTCAATTAAAGTCATTTGTTTTCACTAAATGTTCCAACTTTCTTGCATACATGTGTATGCATAGATCTCAGAAAACGGCAAAAATTTCAATTACCGTACAATACATGGAAATGTCCAATCGGACAAAAAAAAAAACTTCAGTAAATTGAAATAAATATCTTTGGTAACACAAGGGGACTGAGTGGTCTAAATTGTAAATTCATATACTGACAACGCAGTTATTTTTTGTGACGGGAAATTTTCACGACATGAACATTGCGACAGTACTTGTGGTAGTAATATTGGCATATTGGGTGTATTCCCTCTAGTCTTTTTTACTTGTGGTAATTTTAACGCACAGTTTATTTTTGTGGGGGTGATTTTGGCATATTGGGTGTTTCTCTCTAGCCTTTTCTACTGGTGGTAATTTTCATGCACAGTTTAATTTTGTGATAGTAATACAATCATGAAAGCGAAAAAATTACCCGACACAAAAATTTCCTTTTTAGTTAATGATAACTTTTCAATTTTCAAATATTGCTCAACATGCCACTGGACTGCTGAATCTAGGGATTTTACTGGCCCTGCCATAATACTATTGTTAAAGGGCTTTAACAGAACATTGCTAATTTCTACCACTGCTTTACATGTACATGTATGTTTGCACATAAAAAACTAAAAACAAACAAAACAGCTTTAAATAACACAACCCTTTGATACACAAAATTAAATACATGCATATTGCACTTATCAAAATTCTACCGTCTTCAAAACTCATACTTCAAACGTGTAAATACGATTCACAAGGAAACAAAAATTAGTGTAAACAGCTTTAAACTTCATATCAAACAAATTCAAAACAACTCATTTTAATAACCAGACTTGTCAGAATGACAACATAGCTCGCCGGTGGCAACCATATGTAAATTGCAACAACAACAATAAAAAAGGTCTTATCACAAGGAATGCACATGTGAAATATCAAAGCCCTATCACTAACCATTCAAAAAATATGGCCAAGGTTAAAGTTTTTCAAAAGTAGGTCAATCATCTCCAAGGTCAAGGTCACAAGGTCAAAAATTTTGGTATCCATGGAAAGGTCTTGTCACAAGGAATACACATGTGAAATATCAAAGCCCTATCACTTACCATTCCAAAAATATGGCCAAGGTTAAAGTTTTTCAAAAGTAGGTCAATCATCTCCAAGGTCAAGGTCACAAGGTCAAAAATTTTGGTATCCATGGAAACGTCTTGTCACAAGGAATACACATGTGAAATATCAAAGCCCTATCACTTACCATTCCAAAAATATGACCAAGGTTAAAGTTTTTCAAAAGTAGGTCAATCTCCAAGGTCGAGGTCACAAGGTCAAAAATTTTGGTATCCATGGAAACGTCTTGTCACAAGGAATACACATGTGAAATATCAAAGCCCTATCACTTACCATTCCAAAAATATGGCCAAGGTTAAAGTTTTTCAAAAGTAGGTCAATCTCCAAGGTCGAGGTCACAAGGTCAAAAATTTTGGTATCCATGGAAAGGTCTTGTCACAAGGAATACACATGTGAAATATCAAAGCCCTATCACTTACCATTCCAAAAATATGGCCAAGGTTAAAGTTTTTCAAAAGAAGGTCAATCTCCAAGGTCAAGGTCACAAGGTCAAAAATTTTGGTATCCATGGAAAGGTCTTGTCACAAGGAATGCACATGTGAAATATGAAAGCCCAATCTGTATTGGTTTAAAAGTTATAAGCAAGGTTAAAGTTTTTGTGCACGCGCACGCAGACGCAGACGCCGACGCCGGGGTATGACAATAGCTCTCCGGACATTCGTCCCGGCGAGCTAAAAATCTGTACATAATTAAGGAATGCAAATATTTCAAAAACAGATGCTTTGTTTTAATGGAACAAATGATTTTCCAATTCTTCAGTCACATATCTAGACACCTGTATCCAGTTTCACAAAAAATCTTACGAAAAATTTCAGGAATTTTCACAACATTCACCATCAAACAAAAGCTTTAAATGTCTTTCAATTTAGATTATATTGTACTTTCTTATATCATTTCTACATAACAAATATAAATTCAGAAACAAAATATCGCGATTTTTAGTTTATAAGGAGTACTATGCAATCAAAAGTTACGAAAGTTCCTAAAAGTATTTTTGTGAAGCAGACTGCAGAAATCTCAAAATTTGGTGAAATTTTCATTGTGACGGCACAGCAGCATACATGACAACACATCAAGACCATTATTCCAATCAACCTCGACTTTTTCTTCATAAAAAGACTCAGGAGTCAGATGGCGCCATTTCAAAAATAGTTCCCTTATTGGTCAGTTTTAGTTATTATTTGTCATCAGGGACAGTTTCCAACACTTGATATATGGATATAGACATATGGATGATTTTCAATATTATTCTCTCAAATTCAAGAATTAGTGCATGCTTACTTTTACATCCATTTCATGTAAATCACTACAACAGTGGCGTCAAAGTGTTTTAATTATGTCCTAAAAGGGCACGGTGATCAGAATGCAAGATCGTGTGAAAAATTATAATGTTGCCAAAAGATGTGATGTCTGGTGTCAATACAAAAAAAAATTTAAGTTTACAACGGTAACATTAACTATCTGGAAAAAGGACAAATGGGTTAACCAAAACACATACAGGTAAACGTTCTTCATGTACTGTACATGCACATGTATACAAAACAAGTCAAAAGAATTAGATATACATGTAAATACATGTACATGCATCAACACACAAATTGCATAGAAAAGGATTTCAAAAGTATTGTAAACAAATGTGATACAGTTAGATCAAGTAACAGTTGGGTTTATAATAACATTTCTCACTCACTTATGTTGTGAGACAAAAGAAAAAACATAGACGTAGCAGTTTGAGATTTCCTTGTCTCACACTCCACATGACTCCAATTATGACGTCATAGAACGTAATGTCACACCATCGTTAGATTTTTGTAGGTTTTGGTATCGATTCTAGTTTTAAATTATCATTATAATGATGATAAAACAAGGTGAGTGAGAAAAATAATCACGACGTTACGACTGAGACAGGGAATCTCATCCTCGTGACAAAAAAGCCTCATTGTGAATTGTACATCTTTTACACTTGGATGAGATTCCCCTGTCTCAGTCTCAAAGTCGTGAAAGATTCTATTAGTATATAATGTAAGATTTGGATCAGGTTCATTGTTAACTTTACATGAATGTATCTAGTACTTAAAAATCTTGTTAGATAGAGCAATATTTGCCTGTAAGTTTTAGAACTATTTTACAAGAAAAAGTTTTGTTCTTCTTAACCTTGTCTAGAACATATAAGACATTTCAAAGGAAATTTTAGATGACCTAAATAACACTAATTATTCAAATGTTAGGTGGTCTGTGATTACCTGACAACTAGAAAATTCTAACCAAGTTGCTAATGATGCAGGATTGAAATTGACAAACGTACATGCAAGTTTCAGATAATGAAACATGTATATTTCCAGATCACATGTATGTATTTGAATTATCAAACACAGGCATAAATTGTGTGATTTGGTAGACACAAATTTGATTTTACCGTAACATGTTAGCTTAGAAGTAACAAAATAGCAATCCAAGGAATGCTTGTGTCGCCTGCGAAGCAGTTTGATTATTATTCTAGAAAGTGGATCAAAATTCTTGAAAAGTAGGTCTAGGTCAAATATCTAGATCAAGGTCAAAAGGTCAAATTTTATGGTCTGTGTAGAAAGGTCTTGTCACAAGGAATACACATGTGAAATACCAAAGCCCTATCACTTACCAATCAAAAGATATATCCATTCTTAATTTTTTTTGAAAAGTAGGTCAAATATGTAGGTTAAGGTCAAAAGGTAAAAAAAAATAATGGTATGTGTAGAATGGCATTGTTACAAGGAAAATACATGTGAAATATCAAAGCCCTATCACCTACCAATCAAAAGATATAGCCAATATTACTTTTCTTGAAAAGTAGGTCAAATATCTAGATCAAGGTCAAAAGGTCAAATAAATGGTCTGTGTAGAAAGGTCTTGTCAGAAGGAATACACATGTGAAATATCGAAGCCCTATCACTTACCAATCAAAAGATATAGCGAATCTTATTTTTTTTTTCAAAAGTAGGTCAAATATCTAGGTCAAGGTCACAAGGTCAAAAATTATAGTATGCCTAGAAAGGTCTTGCTACAAGGATTGCACATGTGAAATATCAAAGTCCTAACACTCACCAATAAAAAGATATATCCATTCTTAATTTTTTTTGAAAAGTAGGTCAAATATGTAGGTCAAGGTCACAAGGTCAAAAATTATTGTATGTGTAGAAAGGTCTTGTCACAAGGAATACAGATGTGAAATATCAAAGTCCTATCACTTACCAATCAAAAGATATAGCGAATCTCATCTTTTTTTCAAAAGTAGGTCAAATATCTAGGTCAAGGTCACAAGGTCAAAAATTATGGTATGTGTAGAAAGGTCTTGCCACAAGGATTGCACATGTGAAATATCAAAGCCCTATCACCTACCAATCAAAAGATATATCCATTCTTAATTTTTTTGAAAAGTAGGTCAAATATGTAGGTCAAGGTCACTAGGTCAAAAATTGTGGTATGTGTAGGAAGGTCTTGTCACAAGGAATACACATGTGAAATATCAAAGCCCTATCACTTACCAATCAAAAGTTATGGGCTGTGACACCCAAAGTGTGACAGACAGACAGACAGACGGACGGACGGACAGACGGACGGACGGACAGACGGACAGACGAACAACGGACAAAGTGATCCCTAAGTGTCGCTATGCTTCGCAGGCGACATAAAAACACAGCTAAAGACGGTATGGCCAGATTGCAAAGTAAGTTTTTGTCATTACCTGGGTCAAGGTCACTAGGTCAAATGTTACGACATAAATTGAGAGGTCTTGTCATAGGCAACATACCTGTATAATATTATATTTCTACTGCATACAGTTCCTTAGATTTTGCCTCAACCAGAAACTTCAAGCAAAACCTTTAACTGGGCCAAAGTCCAACGTAAAGGTCACTAGGTCAAATGTTATGGCTTAATTGAAAGGTCTTGTCATAGGCAACCTACATGTATAATATATATATAAAGTTTCAACTGCATACAGTTCCTTAGATTTTGCTTCAACCAGAAACTTTAAACAAAATGTTGACGGCATACCGACATCATGGACATTGTCAATCTATAGACCGGAATTGCTTTGCAATCCAGCCAAAAAGGGCAAATGTGACTACATGTATAAAATCATACAATGTATGCCTTCAAATAACTAAAATACATTTACAAATAATGTGAACATTAAGAAAATCTTTCATAATGAATATTTCATAATGTCATTATGCAGTGTTGCCAGGAACGTGTCATGTAATATCATAGCCGCAAGTTATAAAAAAACAGTCAATGAAATTTTGTGTTTCAAAAGATGTAAATTTGAATACAAAATTTCAATACATATCTATAAATTATTATGCATACATCTATGTCCCATAAATCTGTAAATTTGTCTTCTTACATACAAAACCAAAAACATTTATCACAACTCAGCATGTGTTAGTGTTTCACACTTTTTCGACTTTCCAGCCAGAAAGTGAATCGCACGGTTTTCATATACTTCCGTATTGTTATCTGGTGTTGAAATGATGTTATTCACTATCGCTCTTGCAACGACTTCAGTTGGCGAAGTAATCGCAGTTGGGAAGAAATAACTTATGGGTTTAAGTAGAGTCCGGAAGAAAAATTCACTTGGTCGACTCTCCTCTCTGTTGCATAGTAACAAACTGAAAAATATTTATGAAAAATATTTATTAAATGCAAAATTTCATGCAGGTACAGAAACTGCTATTGATTTAGAAAATTTGAAATGTTTTTTTTCTAAGTGTTTGTAATACATTTATATAAATGATTTTATATTTTTTGCGAGTGAAATATTTGTGTGACCATGAATTTCATTTGAAAAATTGGACCTGGTACATGTAGATGTCCAAAAAATTTTTTTTTTCAACATTTTAGACTTTTGGTCTGACACTACTGAGATTTCCTTTTGCCTCTATATACACAGTAATAATACCATCAGGCTTTCAAGTGGTGTGTGGGGGAAAAAATAGGGATTTTTGTAGGGCCAAATTTCATGAAAATTGGGGCATTATAGGGCAAATCTAACATACATGTAAAATAGGGAAATTATAGATTTTTTTTTAAATACTGAATTGTTATAAAGACTAAAAATACCATAATATGCTGACCTTACTGTGTGTACAGTTTTATTGTAATCTCAAAGGCAGTAACTTTTCCATGATATGTGTTTTGAGAAAGCTTTGGCGAGTGGTACAATTTTTAGGATGTACAGCAGTATTTCGTGCTTATTATTAAATTTAGACAATAAAACGAATATTATCATTTTGGAGCAAAATTTTGCTACCGATGAAATCGAAAAATTATAGGGGTAATATAGGAAAATGGCAAAAATATATGGAAAATAGGGCACATCCAAAAGTATAGGGATTTTATAGGAATTCTAGGAAAAATAGGGCCGCTTGAATGCCTGTACCATATAAAACTCATGTAACATTCCTCTACCTTAAGGTAAAGATATCAAGACTGGATATTACCTCAAGCTTTAAATATAATGTCTGGTCATTACTGAGAACTTTTTAAATACATAAACTTATATGTCAAATATTAGGATTCTTTTAGATGCTTACCCTGGTCTAAATATTGAAAGTCGTTGAAAATGCATAACCTTTAAGGCCTCTTCAACTTGTCCCTGTTAGAAAATACAAAATATGACTAAATCACAATGGTTTAAAATTCTTGTAAAAATCCAGGTATTCCCTTGGGTAATTTGATATGCCGTAATACATGGGTCATAGACTCCACTACTCAAAATATTGGAATATAGGTACATCAAAAATATAGGATTTTTTTTACAGAAAAAAATTGAAAGTAATACTAATAGGACATTTCAAACTTCAAATAAAAACTTGAAAAAGCCATAGATGATTTTCACATTACCACAGTTGACGTAACTTTTAACTGTGACCTCGTATCTGAATTATGACATCACAATTAGAAATAGCGACAAAAGTAGTGATGTCGGGTCTTAGCGTGTCTAAAATGCAAGTCTACCGGTAATATGAAGAAGGTCTATTGACAGAATATTTGCCTCCTGGTATCTCTTAGTTTTTTTTAGCTTTAGATGCAAAAGCGATGTATTAAATATACAGTAGCGTATATCTAGCGCTAAGTTTTTTTCTTTTATTATCTTAAACAATTTAAATAATATAGTTAATCATATTATGAAGTGTATGATAAAGAAAGAAAAGGTGGCGAGTGAAGCATATCAAAATTTTTTATATCAACTTTTTTAAAGGTAATGTCAGAGATGGTTGTATATCCCTTGTTGTACATGATCATGATGATACAGTTACAGACAAGGCAGCAAAAAAATTCATTTGGTAGAGAAATTTAAATTTTTTTGCTGACATTTGAGGCCAGAATATAGAATTTAATGCTGTAAAATTGGAAAAAAAATTTACTACAGATAATAAGACACAATCGGAGGAGAACTTTCAATTGATAATCGCAATAACTGAAGTATCTTAATTTTGACATTTTTGTAACCATTTTACCTTACATCATACATGTACTTTAGAAGGACAGTATACCTTTATTTCCATACAACTTTCGACATAATTTAAAAATACGCCTTTATATATCTAGATTTGCCGTGTTAAGGCACGATCCATTTGATATTCTGGGGGGGCTTGGGTTTTTGTCGGAGCAAGATTATTTTTTTCACCCCGGACTGGGGCAAAATTATTTTTTTCTTGCAAAGTTGGAGCAAGGAAATTTTTTTTATAACAATTGATGTGAATATTAAGAATGTTTTGTTTTTTTCAATAGAAATTCTTTATTTTTACTTAAATTACTCCAAACATTATTTTCATGTAAAACTTGTATTCACTTCTAAACTGAGAGCGATGAAAGATTTTTATAATATGCGATTATATTTCTTAGTAAACAAAATGTATATAAGGTCATGTAACATGTATTAGAGAGCCTGATGCAAGTTCTTACATGTAGAAATGAAAACTATTGAAAAACTTATTTAAATTCTCCTTTCCAAGCTTGTATATAAAATTAGGCACTATGGTGATACATGTACATGTATCTATTAATAGTAAAAAATTATATTGATAATGTATTTAAGCATTTTAATTGTTTCAGTCACATGCATTCTTTTGATATTTTCAAATATGAACTTGCCATTACAGAAGAAAACTATGGCAAGGGAACGTGCCAAAATTTTTTTATAGAAAGTAAAAACTGCGGCGAGCAAAGCGAGCTGAAAAATTTTCAGGAATTTTAAGCGAATTTTATGGTTATTCTTCAAATTCAGATTACTTGTAAGAGCAAGATTATTTTTTTCTGTCACACCATAAGCAAATTTATTTTTTTCATCAAAATTCAGAACAAAATTATTTTTTTCAAAAAAAACCCAAGCCTCCCCCCAGAATATCAAATGGACCGTGCCTAAGGATACAAATGCTACTCATCGTACATGTACCGGTATGTCTGTGCTCAAATCTGAGTCTGATTAATAGATTCTCAAAATAGAATGGATATAAATTTTGACAAATTGAATATCTTAGCGACGATAGCGCTGATGTCAGCAACAAATCAAAGGTCTGAAGGCCCTGAACGATACTCCACTTAGAACTTGCTGTAACATCTTATTTCACTGTAAGTGTTGATGTTGTAATATTTGGATACACTATATATGCACATGTAAAGTGTTCATACTTAAGTTATGTTAGGTACTACAATGTGTTATACTAATAAGTTATGTTAGGTACTACAATGTGTTATACTAATAATTAGTAATACATTGATGAAAAAATCTGGGTAAATGAAAGAATTCTGGGACAAAAATTGAAAATTTCTGAGACACATTCCGAGACATTTTTTTCTGACTTATTAATAAAATGTTGTCATGCTGTCGTGTACCTAATCTAGTCTCGTAATCCCCGTGTCTCGTGACGTATAAGCATTAAATTTAGCATGCAATTTTTTCCGGGTAGGTCCGTTGAATTGGTCTAAATTCGATACATCTCCCGAAGAGCGGAATTTCATTGCATTAAAAGTCGAAAGATGTAGGTTAGCATTAAATGACTTCCCAGTTTTATAGCTTACGTTTCTCAGCGGTTGTCGGCGCTCATCCTGAACGTCATTATGTGATTATGATCTCAATATATTCGGAAATATAACAATTAATTCTTTTAAAATAGTGTTTGAATAACTACCATTTCACGTATAGAAAAAGAGACTGAAAAAGAAAAGTATACAAACTTATTTATCAGAAGTATAAGCCCATGCGAACAGACCGGCCTTTTAATTTATCAGCGGTACGTGGCTGAGCTGTCAACGGGTACAATCGTTTTAGAGTTTTGTTAAAAAATATTTACAATGCGTGAATAAAGTCTAGACATTCATTTTTATTTTGCCACGGACTAGTTCGAACCAATCAGAGAACGTAAACCTCGTCACGTGCACACAGTCTAAATTTTTATAGACCGTCAGCATTTCAGCCATTGCCGTATAAATGAATTCGCATGTAAAAGGAGTCATGAAACGCCTATTTCCTGCAACAACAACAAAAAAAAACTTTCTTTGGGCTTGATCAATCCTAATGTATACCCGCTGATTAGCCGTTATCGTAAAATTATGCGTAACGTCACGCTTTCAATACTGGACCCAGGTGTGATTACTGAAATATTTTTAAAGTGTTTTAAAGATTTTTTTTTCCTTTAGATTGATAAACAGATACATTATCTTCAGCGGCGGCGGGTATTTTTATCAGAAAAAAAAGTCTCGTCAGCGGAAAATTATAGCGTGCACAATCGGCCTAATATTATCATGTAACGATGTTTAGCCGACAATTACATGTTCTCTTTGAACACCGAAAAAAAAAATCAAAATGGCTTTACCCTTTATGCGATTTGATGTGTAAGTGTGGATCCAGAAAGGGGGGGGTCCAGACCACCCCTTGATTTTTTTTTTTTATGAATGTACATTATTTCATTTTTGCTCTTAAAAAAATTCGGACTTTAGGACCACCCCTGAAAAAAATCCTGGATCCGCCCATGAACTTTATATGCCTTATTATTATTATTTTTTTTTTTTTACATGATTCATTTTTGTCTGGATACGCGTCCTTGATAAATCGATTTTTTTTTTTGCGGACCTGTTTAGAACAGTTTGAAATACCAGAACAAGGCGCTAGCATTTTTTTTTGGGCATTTTATCGGATGTCTTTGGTCGTTTATCTGAAAATCTGAATGTAAATTACTATTATTTTTTTCGATCACATGACTTCATAGGCAATGTACTATACAAGAAGCCATATTTATAGTTTTAAAAGCTACGGAAAGGAGTTGTATAGTTTTATTGAAATGTTGAATCTTTACTTGAGACTATATTTGGTTAATGCGTTTGTTTGAAAGAAAGAACACTTGTAAAATAATTGGAAAAAAGAAACTAATTAATGAACACATGAACATTTTATAAAATAATCAACTATTTAAATTAGTAGCAAATGTCGTTATATTCAAAAGAGTCAACTGATCGAACTTTTGTTATTCGTCTTCTCGCTATCGCAGGACAGTAAAAATCGTTTGCCTATATGTACATGTATATCACAGAGAGAGAGAGAGAGAGAGAGAGAGAGAGAGAGAGAGAGAGAGAACAAAATTCATTTTATTTTTCGATAAAGGCCGGTTTGTTTTGACGGTGAATATGCATAATTCCGATGTCGTTGGGGGCCAAAAATCTTTTCTCAAAATCAATTTCAAACTGAAGTTTTTCTCTGATCTACTTTCTACCTTGTAAACCATAACGTATTGATAAACATATCATTTTCCTGAATTGATAAAGCCTGTGTTTGTGAAACACGAATGCCCCCGGTGGCATCTTTGTTAGTATAAACTTCATTTTCTGTTAAGTATGTGAAAGGTCAAGTTCAACAATTTTGGTATCAATGGAAAGGTCTTGTCAC
This sequence comes from Pinctada fucata, assembly GCA_028142955.1. Taxonomy (NCBI): domain Eukaryota; kingdom Metazoa; phylum Mollusca; class Bivalvia; order Pterioida; family Pteriidae; genus Pinctada; species Pinctada fucata. The sequence continues at coordinate 44,112,467 of AP027102.1, read as the reverse complement.
AAGGAATACACATGTGAAATATGAGAGTCCTATCACTTACCATTCAAAAGTTATGCCCAATGTTAAAGTTTTTGAAAATCAGGTCAAAGGTCAAGGTCACAAGGTCAAAACTTTTGGTATCAATGGAAAGGTCTTGTTGCAAGGAATACAGATGTGAAATATGAAAGCCCTATCACTCACCATTCAAAAGTTATGCCAAATGTTAAAGTTTTTGAAAAGTAGGTCAAAGGTCAAGGCAAAGGTCACGAGGTCAAAACTTTTGGTATCAATGGAAAGGTCTTGTCGCAAGAAACACACTTGTGAAATATGAAAGCCCTATCACTTACCATTCAAAAGTTATGCCCAATGTTAAAGTTTTTGAAAAGTAGGTCAAAGGTCAAGGTCACGAGGTCAAAAATTTTGGTATCAATGGAAAGGTCTTGTCACAAGGAACACACATGTGAAATATGAAAGCCCTATCACTTACCATTCAAAAGTTATGCCCAATGTTAAAGTTTTTGAAAAGTAGGTCAAAGGTCAAGGTGAAGGTCACGAGGTCAAAACTTTTGGTATCAATGGAAAGGTCTTGTCACAAGGAACACACATGTGAAATATGAAAGCTCTATCACCTTCCATTTAAAAGTTATGCCCAATGTTAAAGTTTTTGAAAAGTAGGTCAAAGGTCAAGGTCAAGGTCACAATGTCAAAAATTTTGGTATCAATGGAAAGGTCTTGTCACAAGGAACACACATGTGAAATATGAAAGCCCTATCACTTACCATTCAAAAGTTATGCCCAATGTTAAAGTTTTTGAAAAGTAGGTCAAAGGTCAAGGTGAAGGTCACGAGGTCAAAACTTTTGGTATCAATGGAAAGGTCTTGTCACAAGGAACACACATGTGAAATATGAAAGCTCTATCACCTTCCATTTAAAAGTTATGCCCAATGTTAAAGTTTTTGAAAAGTAGGTCAAAGGTCAAGGTCAAGGTCACAATGTCAAAAATTTTGGTATCAATGGAAAGGTCTTGTTACAAGGAATACACATGTGAAATATGAAAGCTCTGTCACCTTCCATTCAAAAGTTATGCCCAATGTTAAAGTTTTTTCGGACAAACAGACAAACAGACAGACAAACAGACGGACAGGCCAAAAACTATATGCCCCCGAATCTGTGATTCCGGGGGCATAAAAAAAATAAACATATCTTTTACAAAATAGCGATAATACTCATCAAATTCAGGGACGTATATATACGTCCTAGTTCTCTATAACATATAACCTCGCTGCGAGACGCATTAGCAGTATACCGGAGTCTCGTAAGCAGGACTAATATACGTCCCTGTCAAATTCAAATAGCTATGAAATATCCATACTTCTGAAGTCCGTGAGATAATGATTGACAGCTGACCCGAATCAGTAAAAGGCGGGGCTTAGAACTTAAGAAAAAAGTTAGTTGTTGAGTCAGACGTTGTTTTAGTATCTGATGAGAACATAGCAGTACTGTGTCGAAATTACAATATAATACGCATCGAAAAATTCAGAACTGTTGCGTATCAATAAATATTTACCTTGTTACGATTTAAGATAATCACAGAACGTGCGCGCATGAATGTCAAACGGTGGGCGGAGCATGTTAGATAGAGCCCAGATGTAAAGTAGTCCCAAGTCGATAACAATTCAAAAAAGATCGAATTTCATCTTGAAAATCTCAACTAATCTTATTTTAATTCTATCATTCCATAAAAAGGATCGATTCTGATATAAATTTTCCACACGCAAGTTTTGATATCGAGAAACTGCTGACACAATCTTGAACTATTTTTCGCGGATAGACATCCGGAAGACGGTACCTCGAGACGACATGAGAATCGCGAATACAGTAAGATACTCCTTCAAAAGGAGTATCTTAAAAAACCATCTAGCTAACTCACCCGATTTCAGCAAGTCAGTCCTGATTTTTTACCCCATGACTAGATAATTTTTTATCACCTATGTGGGTCATGTCTTTCACCCGATTTTTTGTTGCCGACGCGGGAATCAACTGATACCTGATTTTGTTCTCTCTAGCTGTGATTGGCTAGTCACTTTTTCAATTAACACCAGTCCTATAGTTACAGGTAAATTGGGTTGGTTTGATTAGTGATATGGGAAGTAATTTAACACTTTCAAGTTATTTTAACAATCTAGGCTTCAAAAGGGGCATTACTGCAATTTCCTCTCCCAGGCAAAGTCTGTGCCAGAAATATTTTTTTTTTAAAACTACAATGTATTGTCATAAGAAACATGGTTTATTGTTTCATTTGAAATACATTAAAGCAATATGGAATATTACTGAGAAAATTGCCATTTTCACAACTCCCCTTACATTCCAATTCATTTATACAACAATGGAGGAATAACTGACGGTCTACAGAGATTTAGACAGCATACACATGACACAATTTAAGCACTCTTATTGGTTCTAACTAGTCTGAGGCAAAGTAATAGGATTTCATTAGGAAATATTTCTCAAATAAAGGACTTTTAGAGGTTTTTACTTTTTTTAAGGAAAAATAGGAATAATGGGACAGCTATGACCTATGTATAAGGAATATCAGAGATTCAACTCTATACCTACATGTACTTGATGAAAATTTCAAACCAATTCATAATGCACCAGACAGATATAAAATCCTCATCAGTGATGCTTCCAGCCAAAGTGATTTTCAGAAGCCGCCAAAATTCATTTCAGTAGCGCCCTTTGGTTTTATTTTTTAAATTTAAATCTGAATTTTTTAATAAAATGTTTTGAATACAAACTGTAAATTACCTATACATCATGTAGCGAAAAAAAAACGCTGCCAACAAGTCATTTCACCCGTGTTCGTGAACTTAAGACTCCGTGAATAATACACAGTTTACAATATTATGAATAGACCATTTTCCGATTTGTTAGAAAGCGCAAAATGTCCGAGTCAACATCTTTTGGCGTTGTTTTACATTATGACGTCACTGTTAAAAGACGCAAATCCATTGTAACATAGCAATGAAAAAGAGTGCAAAAATTGCCTACCATGGACATTTATGTTATTTTGTCAGCCATTATGAATTTCGGAAAGTGGCCTATTTCAAAGCTTGAAACATATTAATGAGCAAAAACAAGTAGAACCATACCTTAGTTCTGCTGTATAGGATACTGCTATTTTTGTCGGCACCGTGCGACGATTGGTACAGAAAATGTTTACAACTGCTGCTCTTTGCCAAGGAAGCCGTCCTCAGTACAAAGTCGTGGTCTATCCTCACAAAATTTTGCTACAAAGCAAAGAGGAAGATGAGAGAATAGAATACTTGTTAGAAATTACTTGCAGTTTTTCCTCAGTCACAACTTTCTACATTTATACCTGTATACAGAAAATACATCATTCAGACATGGTTCCACTGAACAACAAAAAATCTGAAAGGGGAGGGGGGGGGGGTGGGTAAAAAATGACGATTATTTCCAATTAAAACACATAATTCTATAGGATAAATCACGTTTACATGTATGTAGAGGTTTCAGCAATACGAAAGCAGAATTTCGTTTTAAAGCAGGGACAAATTCATGTATAATAAAAACTGATAAACTTACTGCACTTTTAGCTGCCTGTCGCGTTGTTCCTAAACAACAAATTCCCACGTCTATACCCTCAAAGATTTCCTCATGACTCTCTATATTCTCATAGTCTACCAATACCTGCTCCTATAGGAAGAAATTTTTTATAGCATAAAGTTATATAACGGTACATGTAAAATGAATTATACATTTGCTTTAATATGTTTGTGCATTATAAAATTTAAACTGTTTTACAGTTGATTGGCTGTCATTATTATTGACAAAATTAAAGATACTTTAGTCAGGGCTATCACATCCCACATTTTACAATGAAGGTAAGGGCCACCATACTTGGGAAACCAGAGTCATTTCAAATAAACATGGTACATAAATAGGGAATTGTCGTCTATCAATCGCTAAACATGCTAAAAGGAGCAATTTCACATTTATCATACAGCATTTAAAATTTGTACCAGTATTTCGTTCATTTAGTAATAGATAGTCTTAGAAAAATTTATATAATTCTTACAAACTCAGGTCCGATGTCTGGACCTAGTTCTATTTTCCTTCGTCCAATCAGCAATACTCTCTCAAAGAGCTTTAAGTTAGCTAGCTCACGGACAATTTCTTTTCCCGTTTCTCCTGTATAACCCATGATGAATGCAGAGTGCTTTTCTGCCCTGAACTTTTCCAGCTTTGCTTGTGTATCTAACGCCATACTGAAACAAAGATCAACAATATGAAATTTCTGAAAAAAATTTGCTCATAGATGTAATTTCTTAAATTCTAAAATTAGCTTGTGGATTAAAGTGGTATGTTTGTGGTTTATAACGTCATCAATGACGTGAAGTCACAAACAATGTGACCTTTATCAGTCAATAGTTTTTTGGCACTAGGTCCAATATTGATGTTGACAATTTAAAAGAAACTATTGACTACTTGGTCAAATATTCTAATAAATATTGATCAAAGTGCAACGGCTGCGAAGCGGACTCATAGAAATGTAATCTAAAAAGGAAAGTAGATGAAAACCCCTTTTCTATCCCCTTTTAATAGGAACCTCCATTCCTGTACATTATGGGTGGATTCCTTTTAACTGCTCAAGCTACTCTGGGGCAATACTCCAACTACTCCAGAACTGGTTATTGTCAATTGAGTGGACAGAGAGTTTCCAAGTAAGAAAATGTTATGATCGCTGAGCGATATAGTCCCCTACCGGTGGCATATATCTATGTCCTGCAACTCTGCCAATGAATTACTCTTCAATTAAACATATATGAGTTTTATTTGTTGCAGGAAAAAGTCAGGAAAACTGACAAAAACTGAATTGTGCAAGTCATCAAGGGGTACAACTTCTGGAAAAATAGGTCAAGCGTGACAAATGTCAGACTTGCTCTGTAACTATCCAAGTCTAAGCTGAGTATCAAAATTTACTTGCATATCTCTATTTGTTGCAGTAAAAAGTCTGGAAAACTGACAAAAACTAAATTTTGAAAATCATCAAGGGGCATAACTCCTCGAAAAATTGGTCAAGCGTGACGAAAGTCAAACCTGCTCTGCAACTATCCAAGACCAAGCTGGGTATCAAATTTCACTTGAATATCTCTATTTGTTACAGAAGAAAGTCCGGAAAACCGATCAAAACTGAATTTTCCAAGTCATCAAGGGGCATAACTCCTTGAAAAATAGGTCAAGCGTGACAAAAGTCAAACTTGCTCTGTAACTATTCAAGACCAAGCTGTGTATCAAATTTCATGTGAATATCTTCATCCGTTGCAGAAAAAAGTCCGGAAAACTGAAAAAAACTGAATCTTCCGAGTCATCAAGTGGCAAAACTCCTTGAAAAATAGGTCAAGCGTGACGAAAGTTAAACTTGCTCTGTAACTATCCAAGACCAAGCTGTGTATCAAATTTCATCTTAATATCTCCATCCGTTGCAGAAAAAAGTCCCGAAAACTGACAAAAACTGAATTTTCCAAGTCATCAAGGGGCATAACTCCTCGAAAAATAGGTCAAGCGTGACGAAAGTTAAACTTGCTCTGTAACTATCCAAGACCAAGCTGGGTATCAAATTTCATGTCAATATCTCCATCCGTTGCAGAAAAAAGTCCGGAAAACTGAATTTTCCAAGTCATCAAGGGGCACAACTCCTCGAAAAATAGGTCAAGCATGACGAAAGTTAAACTTGCTCTGTAACTATCCAAGACCAAGCTGGGTATCAAATTTCATCTCAATATCTCCATCCGTTGCAGAAAAAAAGTCCGGAAAACTGACAAAAACTGAATTTTCCAAGTCATCAAGGGACATAACTCCTCGAAAAATAGGTCAAGCATGACGAAAGTTAAACTTGCTCTGTAACTATCCAAGACCAAGCTGTGTATCAAATTTCATCTCAATATCTCCATCCGTTGCAGAAAAAAGTCCGGAAAACTGATATTCGGACAGACGGACAGACTGACAGACAGACCGAGAGGAAACTAAGAGTCCCCTTCGGCGTTGCCGGTAGGGGACTAAAAAATCAGAGATGGCTCAGAGATGTTTTTCTTCCTAGTAAACAGTTTGAGGACGAAACAACAGGAGTACGTGACAGAGGAAATCTAAGGCATTGGACTTTTTATGAAATTAAATGTTTTCAAATTATTCTTGGTTGTCTTCTTTTATATAATTATAGTCTGTTGTTTTTAAAATACTTCCAACTCAAAATGCAGAAAAAACTCTACCTTGTTTAGCAGTTCTCTGTATTATAGAGAACCGCTGAACAAGCCCAAGTTTTTCTGCATTTCGAGTTGAAGTAAAACAATAGGCAATAAAAGAAGACAACACAGAAAAATTCTAAAACATTTAATTTCATAAATAAAGCCTGTGTTTGTGAAACACAAATGCTCCTGGTGGCATCTTTGTTAGTATAACTATAAACTTCATTTTCTGTTAAGTATGTGAAAGGTCAAGGTCAACAATTTTGGTATCAATGGAAAGGTCTTGTCACAAGGAATACACACGTGAAATATGAAAGTCCTATCACTTACCATTCAAAAGTTTTGCCGTATGTTGACGTTTTTGAAAATTAGGTCAACGGTCAAGGTCACAAGGTCAAACCTTTTGGTATCAATGGAAAGGTCTTGTCGCAAGGAACACACATGTGAAATATGAAAGCCCTATCACTTACCATTCAAAAGTTATGCCCAATGTTAATGTTTTTGAAAAGTAGAAAAAAGGTCAAGGTCACAAGGTCAAAACTTTTGGTTTCAATGGAAAGGTCTTGTCACAAGGAACACACATGTGAAATATGAAAGCCCTATCACTTACCATTCAAAAGTTATGCCCATTGTTAAAGTTTTTGAAAATTAGGTCAAAGGTCAAGGTCACAAGGTCAAAAATTTTGGTATCAATGGAAAGGTCTTGTCACAAGGAATACACATGTGAAATATAAAAGCTCTATCACCTTCCATTCAAAAGTTATGCCCAATGTTAAAGTTTTTTCGGACAAACAGACAAACAGACGGACAGGCCAAAAACTATATGCCCCCGAATCTGTGATTCCGGGGGCATAAAAATCTGATGTTCTAAATTTCCTCTGTCACGAACCACTGTGTGTCATAGCATTGATAGACAAATGTTGGTCTTTCAGCCATTTTGGATTACGTCACTTTTGAGTGCACTCTCCCTGCACCACTTCTTGACCAGGTGACGACGAGATCACTGCGCAGGTTCTCTCCATTCGTTCAGCATATCAGATTTGGTCTAAGGTATGGTATCATGTAGAACCTAAATTTTGTCTCGCCATGAAAACGACAATTTCTGTTTAGAGGGCGCCTGCGCGTACGGAAGATCAGTCCAGATTTGAAATAAAAATTTGAGCTCATCAACCTCAATTTTTTTTCAATTGAGGATTAACTCCTTGAAATTGAAATACTTATTGAAATACTTACTCTACGCACGGGTCACTTTGGAAACTGGATTATCGCAATTTTGATTACTTTGTAATACATGTATATGCAAAATATACATGTATCATTGAATAGATCTCGTAGAATTATGCATTCATATCATACAAAATAAATTTTAGATGGGGGTGTTTTCAATGTTAAATTTCAGTGTGATTTTGCCCAGTTAAGCATTAAGCCTTATGGAGAATGTCAGGACGTCACGGGAAATATAACCACGGTAAATATTACCATATGGGATTAATGGCCTAAAACTTGTTTTGTCTATAAACATGATATAGTTTGATTGCATGAACTGACTATCATACAACTTATACCCAAATTTACCACTAAGTGAGATCTATTGAATGGTATCCATTTCATTAACATTTTTGCATGATAAAGTAGATAAAATCGCACTTATCCAGTTTCCAAAATTGAGCCATGCAGACAGTAACAGCGCTCTCCTTCAGGCTTTGCTTTGTTCAATGTTCATATTTGGCATTTTTCCTACAGAGACTTTATATAGAGATATACACAAAAATGTAAGGGTATAAGAAACTAATTCATTGTGGTACGGTGCACAGGTACTTGAGTCAGAGAAATTTGATGGGGGCCGGAAATACGTCAGATACTGTATAACTTAAGTCTCAATATACCGTGCGCTTTGAAAATACGTCACTAATGTTACCAGGGTTAACATAGGGGTTACATTAAATTGTGTATTTCTGAATTTGAATAGTGTTAATGTTGTTTATTTCTATTTCAATGTATAGAGGAGGCCATTCTGCAGTGAAAAGGTTCAATTAGTTGGATTCGAGACTGTACGCTATGAAATCAGGGTTAGCTCTGTGTCAAATTGGGAATCCCCTTGTAAGCCTGTAATGATGAGTTGAAAGTAGCATGCTGTCCATGTGTGGTGATTTTTCTAGAAAATGAATCTAGGGACCTATTGCAAATGAGACCTTTTTGAAAACTGTAAGATTTTGTCTAAAAGATGAAACTTGTATTTCTGGTGTAAGAATTCATACAACGAAATCTGATGTAGCTGAAAATGGGTAGGTTTTCATCATTTTTGGTGATTTTTCATGGTTAGAATGGCACTCATTATATACAATCCCAACACTACAGGAAGCATATAGCTGATATGTTAATGTATATTTAAATTCAGCTACATACTAACTTTCAATTAAATCAAAAATTATTTGTGACAATTGGTTGCCATGGCAACAGAATTTAATAATTCAAAATCTGCCTCTCACAGATGAGTTTTCATCCATTTGTTGGTATATTGAGACCTTAGCCTGGCGCATGCCTGACCTGCTGCAATCGTGGATCAGGCATGCGCGAGGCTTAACCAAACAGTAGTCTGACGTCAGGGCACATGTTAATTTGTGACTTGGCGCATGCCTGGCCTGCTAAAAATGTAGGTCAGGCATGCACAAGATAAACAGAATCAGGCAGATACAGTAGTATGACATCAAGGCACATGTTACTTCCGGCCTCCTGAATGGTTTGAAAATGAAAGAACACAAAAGAAGCGTATGAAGGTGAGTTTTGGGGTCTCTCGAGTGAAGGATTGGTGTTGGTTGACAGAGGACACTACCAAATTTACTCTATATAACCTGTCTCTTCATAGGCCTAAATTTCAAATGTCATGTTCCCCATCTAAATATTGATGGATTTTCATGTTTTATGTATCAATTAATAGGAAATTAAATGAACTTTAAAGGAAAATTATTTTTAGAAACATCAAACAAAGTTATCTGATAAAAATTTTGAATCTAAAATATACAATTTTTGACATTTTTGTTTTCCCTATATAATCTATAGTAAAAACCCCAATAATCTTCAAACATCATGTTCCCATCTTTAAATTAATTTTTTTTACACCAAATATATACCATTTTGTAGGTTTATATATGTTCTATCTCAAAAAATTATAATGGTGATAATATTTTTAGCCATTAATTGATTAAAGAGAGATTTACAAAAAACACCTCAAAATCCTTCAATTTTTTTAAACAGCCAGGATACATGAAATTTGATAGTGGAGGAGGCTTGGAGCCACAAGGTCATTCAATTATGATACCCAATGTGCATGATTTTAAGTGAGAATCGATCTGGAGCGAGACGTGACCTACTTTTGTTGTAAAAATTATACTCAGAGAAGTTGCTAGACTAAATAATCCAGTCTCTCCGCTGCCGCTAAAAGAGACTGAACCCCACTATTGTTGTTACAGGACGAAGTCGGACGAAACTGTTGCCCAACCATTTTTCCATATTACGGACCTTTAATATTGATTTTCTGGCAGGTGACTCTTAAGTTAACATTTAACTATCTATCTCTACCCACCTTGCATTTTTTCTTGCTTCGTTATTGCATTTTTGCCAATTTTTAACTCCCAACCAAACCAAACAGGCAAAGTGAAAGTTGGAAGAATCGACCAATCAGAACGAAGGTTACAATTATCACGTGATCAACTTTCTTTATCCTTCGTTCTGATTGGCCGAATCTCTGAAGTTGCATACCTTCTCCCTCCCCTTTTTCTCTGTCTCAGGCTTAATAACAAACACGACGAAAGCAGTGTGCGATTGAAAAAAACACGATATATAGACAAATTTCTCTGACTCAAGTACCTTTGGTACGGTGGTTCATTCATGCATATTTCATGAGCCGGTTAATATCTTCTTGAACGAAATGTTCAGTTTCTACCTGCAAATCTTGTGAACATCTGGGACGTGGGCAATCTCATATGTAAATAAGAGACATCCTAAAAATATAGCAATTGTTAAAAGAGCAAGAAATACTCCGGGGAGACATTCACGACACTTGAACCAGAGCATTCCAGGTGCCTTGTGCAAAACGTCATCAAAATATGTGCAGACGGTTTAAAATAAAAAACCAAGACAGTAATGTCAAATCCGGAAATCGATAATCTCAGTGACCGTGCGTTTAAATTATTTTATCGTGCGTTTAGTGTGCTATTGTTGTCCACAAAACTTTAATCTTGTTACGACAAGGACTTACAAACAGATCTGTTTAAAAGTCCTTGGTTACGGTTTTTAAATGTTGCTTAGATCTTTGTTACTTTTTTACCCATTTCAAATCCCCAATCAAAAGGTAAAAAAAAAAACATGAAAAGCTAAAGATTCATCATTCAGTTTATTCCATCGATCAATGTCACGTGAACTCCGAGGACCCACAACTCCTATAAAAACACATTGATAAGGAGGAGATCCTCAGCATGATGACTTTACAATGATCACAGCGCAACACACACTCACATGAGACCAGAAAAAGGGAACAAAGGAGGGGATCTCCAACAACACCAGGTTGTAGCACCCACAGCAAGTAGGAAATTGTGTTTACTTTACAAGGGCGTAGGAGAAGGGGGCAGCGAGGGCACATGCACAACCATGTTTGTGCCCCCCACCCCCCAAACTTTTCAGTCACAAAATTTTATGATGCATAAACATTGTTTAAAATAGCAACATTTTGTACCATAAATCAACAATTTTTCGTTAATTTTTCAAAAATTTTCTTTGGCTCGCTACCGCTCGCCAGTTCTTTATAGACTTTCTGAATATTTTAGCTATTCTGATCCATCCTTTATACATATTACTTCAACAACGTACATGAAGACATTTAATTCAAACTATATAGAATACTATTAAATGTACTTGTATATGATAGAGGGTATAGAAAGTATTTTATGATAAGTCAATATTTTGCTAAAATTTCCTGGCTCGCTACCGCTCGCCAGACATTTATTAATGTACTTAGATTTTAGAATTGCACCAGAAATGTTAAAATTTGTGCATGAAACCCCATATTTTAAAATCTCTTCCCCCTTTAAAAGATAATAAAACAGATATAGATTATCTTTGTGTAGTCAATAATGCACCCTTTAAGGTATTATTGCAAAACAGAGGCTTTTGATAGTATGCATTCAACATCCCCCCTTTCAAAATCTTCAACCCCCCCTTTGAAAAATTTCTAGATCCGCCTATGTTTATTGCGCTCATAAATACAATTAGAGAGCTCTCTAATTCTTTTAAAGAGCTCTTTAATTCGCATCATTTATTGAGCGCAATAAATGAATTAAAGAGCTCTCTAATTTAATTATTGAGCGCAATAAATGAATTAAAGAGGGCAATAATTGTTTTAAGTGTTTTAATACAATTAGAGAGCTCTTTAATTCTTTTAATGAGCGCAATAAATATGTGAATTAAAGAGCTCTTTAAAAGAATTAAAGAGCTCTTTAAACGAATTAAAGAGCTCTTCAATTAATTACAGAGCTCTATAAAAGAAGTGAAGAGCTCTCAAATACAATCACAGAGCTCTTTAATTCATACAAAGCCGAATTTTGTAATTAGAGAGCTCTTTAATTCAATTGAAGAGCTCTTCAATTGTTTTACAGAGCGCACTAATTCAATTAAAGAGCTCTATAATTCTTTTAAAGAGCTGTTTAATTATAATATGGATATGTCCGTTTTAAAGAGCTCTCTAATACAATTAAAGAGCTCTCTAATACAATTGAAGAGCTCTCTAAAAGAATTAGAGAGCTCTTTAATTGAATTATAGAGCTCTGTAAAAGAATTGAAGAGCTCTGTAAAAGAATTGAAGAGCTCTCTAATTACAATAATCGGCAATGTAAGAATTAAAGAGCTCTATAATTTAATTAGAGAGCTCTTCAATTCTTTTATAGAGCTCTATAATTAATTGAAGAGCTCTCTAATTCTTTTAAAGAGCTCTTTAATTAATTGAAGAGCTCTCTAATTATTTGAGTTTCTGTTAATATGGCTTTCCATAGTTATATGGGGCCTATTGGGCCCTAATTAAGGGATACATCCTTAAAACTTATTCACGGCCCTCATAATCAGCCTCAGTAAAGGAGCTGATAAGATAAGACGTAAAATCTGCCCTAAAAAGTGGATTTTTGAAAATGGAAATTTTAAGAAAAATCGTTCGTTAAATTAATACAAATACAGTATCCCATCAAACTCTGAAGTTATTTTAGATCTGTTATGCATAATATGGTTAATATTTGGGTCAAAACTTGTCATTTTCCAATAGAAATCAATAGAAAACGGAAAAGTTTTTTTTGAATATTGTTCCCCCCGGAGATACAGAACGCCACTTATATTGGAGGTGTATATCAATGATACAAATTTTCTGGAAAAGTGGGGTTCTGTATCTCCGGGGGGAACACTACCCCAGAGACGAAAAACCAAAAAAGGAAGGGGGGGGTGCATTTGTTAAAGAATCGATCTTTAACATCATTAAATATGGAAAATTTGACTATTTTTTCTCCTTATTCCAACAAAAAATGTGTTCTAAATACGATCGAATGAAATGTACAACATTTAGGAACGAAATAAGCAGGGGCGATGTGGATTTCTCCGCTAATGTGTATTTCGCGTTAAAAAGCTTCTATTAAAGCCATTACATACAAAATAAGACCGTATTTTGAGTTCCGGATTTCATTATTTACCGATTAGAGGAAATAGAACTTTCGAAATGTATTTCTGATATACATTGTAGATGTATTTGATATCTTTTTGTTAATATTTATCCATTTCAGGCGAAATATTCTAAAATTTCTACGTTTATGGTCGTTATTATCAGTTTTATTACCCGAGTGCCCCCTACCTCTTTGGACCTTCATTTTATAATCTTGGGAGTATTTCATCGAAAAGTAAAACATACAAAAAGTCTTCAAATACATTATATTTCAATAATGATTATCTTTTGTCTGCATATGTACCGTCATGTGGAAGAAATACGGCACGAAATTTAGGGCTAAAAACGGCCCTTATCTTATCAGCTCCTTCGCCTATATCAATACCATATATAAATTCAAAGGCTGTAGCATATAGATACAAACGATAACTGAGAATTCAATCATTTTTGGAGAAGTACTGTAGCACTCATTTTTCCCCAAAATTCCCGAAGGAGCTGAAAAGATAAGGCATATGCATTCTTTTGATATTTTCAAAAATGAACTTTGCATTTAGAAATCTGTTTTGATAGAATACTACGGCGAGCGAGGCGAGGCAAAAAAAGGTTATATAAATTGAATACTACGGCGAGCGAAGCGAGCTGGAAAATTTTAATGAATTTTTAGCGAAATTTTGTGGTAATTCTTCAAATTCAGACTACTTGTGAGAGCAAGATTATTTTTTTCTGACACATCATAAGCAAATTAATTTTTTTCATCAAAGTTCAGAGCAAAATTATTTTTTTCGAAAAAAAAATCTGCCCGGAAAAAGTGGAATCTTCAAAATTGGAACTTAAAGAAAATTCTGTCACGAAATTGATGTCAGCTCTTGGTTTCATCATAATCAGCAGTTGGCCGGTGTAACGACGAATAATGACCCCCGTCGAATAATGACCGGGGGGTCATTATTCTACGTAGAAAAATGACCCCCAGTCGTAGGATAATGAGTCCAACCTGTAGAATAAATACCCGGGGAGTCATTATTCAACGTGTGGGATATAGAAAAATGACCCCCATAGAAAAATGACCCCCCATACATGTATATTATTGTGGTGCCAGCGAAGCAGAGCGCCACTTAGGGATCACTTAGCCCGTCGTCTGTCTGTCTGTCTGCCTGTCTGTCCGGACTTTCATATTTGGCATGTGTGTATATACAAGACCTTTCCGATGGTAATATATATTTTGAGCACGTGACCTTGACCGCGACCTTTGACCTAAATTTGGAAAACTTTAACTCTGCACATAACTTTATTACCATTAGACGTAGGGCTTTCATATTGGGCAAATGTGTTCCTTATGACAAGACCTTTTCGATGATACTATAAATTTTGAGCACGAGACCTTGACCGCGACCTTTGACCTACATTTGAAAAACTTTAACTTTTTTCAACTCTGCACATAACTTTGATATGAAATGGACAGAGTACTAACGATAGAATTATATTTTAGTTGCTAAAGAGAAATCCCGAGCAGGCGCGGATTCAGGAATTTTCGTCAGGTGGGGATGGGGGGTGTCCAACCTTCCGAAATTTTTGACAAGCAAAAAAAAAAAACAAAAACACACACACACACACACACATACGAAAAGGGGATAGGGGGCTTCAGTATCTATTGCTTTAGTATGGTCGAAATCTATTTTTGCCATTGAAACAGCTTTACAGACAATACTTTTTATAAATATGACATCCCGCGTTTTTTCCTCCATGTAAAACACATTCGAGATGATTGTTTTAGCTTTGTAAAATGTGCAAGTGAAGTCACAATGGGGGGGGGGGGGGGTATGGGGGTCCTTCCCTAGAAAATTTTTGGTTGAAATGGTGTAAAATCGTATAATGTTAGACAAAATAAACATGGAAATAGCACTTTCATGAAAGCCAGGGATATGTGTGTATGACGGGAGAAGGGATAACCCTTTGAGCTTTGAAGTGATTCGGATTTTTTAAATATTTACAATGTTTGGAATACTGGCGAGCGGAGCGAGCCAGAAAAAAATTAAGATAAAAAAAGACCTTTGGACCCCCTCTCATACCCATCAAATATCCACACAAGACCCCACCTCTGACAAATCTGAGGGGGGGGTCCGGCCCCCCCCTCTGGATCCGCGCATGCCCGAATTAGAAAAATTGTTTTGAAGCCACTTCATAGGCAAAGTACATGTTGGCTTATTTAGTCGGGCGCATACTCTTCAATCTATTTTTTTCAGAGTTGTATTTCCCATCCTTATTATTATATTTCCCATGTTATCAATACGTACAGCTGTAGCTCACTTAAAAATATTAATGAATAATAGTTCGTATAGCCTTCCTTCATTTTAGATAGCGGTTACCTACCGACTGGGGAAGATGAATTGACATGAAAATGCACGATTTCTAAACATAAATATACCTGAGCACCGCAAACGGTGAATAATACGCCCGTCATGAACATTTCAAAAGGCTATTTAAGGATTCCGACTTCCGTCGGAATCCTTTCTGTTATTGTATTGTCTTTTCTTTATTCTTATTAAGGATTCCGACTTTTCCGTCGGAATCCTTTCTGTTATTGTATTGTCTTTTCTTTATTCTTATTATTATTCTTATTATTATTATTCTTACCCCCAGATCGTTCCAGTCACTGTACAAAAAAGTGCCACTTCTTATGATAAAACAAATAGTATCACGTGAAAGAGCATATAAAGATCTAGAGGTAAAAAAAATTTGTCTTCGAAAAGTTCACGTATGCCCCCGCTAGAGGTCACCAAAGGTCAAATCTTTAAACACCTATAACTCCTAAACTAACCGTGCGATTTGAACGAAATTTGTTTTGAAATGTTCTTTGGGAAATTTGTAAACTTTTATACGCTTACATACTCGATAAAATATTTACGGTTTTCGAGTTATTCCGAGTTGAAAATGGAACTTTAAATTGGCAAAGTGCCAATTTCTACAGTTTTTGAGATTTTGAGTTGAAACTTGGATACTAAGTTACTTATAGGTAGTCATTTAATGTTGACCTACTTTCAAGGTCAAATTTTCATTCTCAAGGTCACAACAAACTTTTGCCTGTAGAACAAAGACTATTTGACCTTCAGAGTTCAAACTTCATACATAATATCGTTAAACCAAGTTCTTTCACCTTGACCTTGACTCAAGGTCAAATTTTGATTCTCAAGGTCAGAACGAACCTTTACCTATAGAACAAAGACTATTAGACATTTAAAGTTCAAACTTCATACATAATATCATTAAACCAAGCTCTTTCACCTTGACCTTGACCCAAGGTCAAATTCTGATTCTCATGGTCACAACAAACTTTAGTCAAGGTCTTAACAATTATTTACTCTTGTAGAATTTACACTTTTTGTCCTATACTATTTATTCTTCACACAAGTAGTCCTTCTTATTTGAACTTAACATAGTATAAGAAAGATAACTCTTTTATTCTTGTTCTCTGTTTCTTTTTTTTTTCTTAGTAGCATTACATATCTGTACTTTCGTGTTGTTGTCATTTTCTATTTATAGAAATTATCTCATTGCAAAATCATTGTGCAATTCTGTTTTGAGAAAGTAATTGTAAAGGATTTGATATTGATAGAGCATGGAGTTTAAAGCTTTCGTAAAGATGAAAGGTACTTAATATTTTTTCTTCTATTTTGTTGATAAATAAATAAAGAGTCCCAAGTTAGACATAAGCTCTTTTGACTCATTTGCTGAAGTGAATAAGGTACTTAAGCAACTTTTCTTTTTTCTATCTTCTTTATTCGGATTTTAACACTTCAGTTCCTAGGAAGGTCTAAGAAAGGAGGAATCCGTCTGTTGCTTGCAACAGTAGCCATCTAGTTATTAAGGATTCCGACTATTCCGTCGGAATCCTTTCTGTTATTGTATTGTCTTTTCTTTATTCTTATTATTATTCTTATTATTATTATTATTATTATTCTTACCCCCAGATCGTTCCAGTCACTGTACAAAAAAGTAAAACTTCTTATGATAAAACGAAAAGGATCATGTGAAAGAGCATATTAAGATCTTGAGGTAAAAAAAAATTGTCGTCGAAAAGTTCACATATGCCCCCGCTAGAGGTCATCAAAGTTCAAATCTTTAAACTCTTATAACTCCTAAACTAACCGTACGATTTGAACGAAATTTGTTTTAAAATGTTCTTTGGGAAATTTGTAAACTTTTATACGCTTACATGCTCGATAAAATATTTACGGTTTTCGCGCTATTACGAGTTGAAAATGGAACTTTAAATTGGCACAGTGCCAATTTCTACAGTTTTTGAGATTTTGAGTTGAAACTTGGATACTAGGTTACTTATAGGTAGTCATTTAATGTTGACCTACTTTCAAGGTCAAATTTTCATTCTCAAGGTCACAACAAACTTTTACCTGTAGAACAAAGACTATTTGACCTTCCGGGTACAAACTTCTAACATAATATCGTTAAACCAAGCTCTTTCACATTGACCTTTACCCAATGTCAAATTTTGATTCTCAAGGTCACAACAAACTTTTGCCTATAGAACAAAGACTATTAGACCTGCAGAGTTCAAACTTCATACATAATATCATTAAACCAAGCTCTTTCACCTTGACCTTGACCCAAGGTCAAATTCTGATTCTCAAGGTCACAACAAACTTTTGCCTATAGAACAAAGACTATTTGACCTTTAGAGTTTAAACTTCATACAAACAATTGTTCAGTCATGCTCTTTCACTTTGACCTTGACCCATGGTCAAATTATCATTCTCAAGGTCACAGCAACTTTTCCCTACAAAACAAAGACTATTTGACCTTCAGAGTTGATACTTTATACATATCATGCTTTGGCCCAGCTCTTTCATTTTGACATTGACCCAAGGTAAAAGTTTGATTTTCAAGGTCACAACAAACTTTAGTCTATAAAACAAAGACTGTTTGACCTTGACAGTCCAAACTTTACACAAATATTCCTTGCATCAAACTCTTTCATCATGACCTTGACCCAAGGTCATTTGTTTGATTTCAAGGTCACAACTGACTTTGGTTGATTAGATATTGAGCTTTGCTCATTAAAGATCAATCGTGATGAGAATGATCACAATACTTATCTTTCATCCATGACATTGGTTAAAGGCCAAATAATCATTCTCAAGGTCATGACAATCATTTACTATTTTATAATTCAAACTTTTTGTCCTTTACTATTTATTCTTCACACAAGTAGTCCTTATTTGAACGAAACACAGTATAAGAAAGATAACTCTTTTATTCTTGTTCTCTGTTTCTTTTTTTCTTAGCATTTCATATCTGTACTTTCATGTTGTTGTCATTTTCTATTAATAGAAATGATCTCATTGCAAAATCATTGTGCAATTCTGTTTTGAGAAAGTAATTGGAAAGAATTTGATATTGATAGGGCATGGAGTTTAAAGCTTTCGTAAACATGAAAGGTATTTAATATCTTTTCTTCTTTGTAAATAAATAAATAAGAGTCCCAAATTAGACATAAGCTCTTTTGACTCATTTGCTGAAGTGAATAAGGTACTAAAGCAACTATTCTTTTTTCTATCTTCTTTATTCGGATTTTAACACTTCAGTTCCGAGGAAGGTCTAATAAAGGAGGAATCCGTCTGTTGCTTGCAACAGTAGCCATCTAGTTCTTATTATTATTATTATTCTTACCCACAAACCGTTCCGGTCACTTTAAAAAAAAGGACAGCATCATATGAAAAAACGGAAAGTACCATGTGAAAGAGCATATTAAGATCTAAATTTAAATTTTTTTTCTTGTCGAAAAGTTCACATATGCCCCTGCTAGAGGTCATCAAAGGTAAAATCTTTAAAACCTTATAACTCCTAAACTAACCGTGCGATTTTAACGAAATTTGTTTTATATTGTTCTTTGGGAAATTTGCAAACTTTTATACGCTTACATGCTCGATAAAATATTAACGGTTTTCGCGCTATTTTGAGTTGAAAATGGAACTTTAAATTGGCACAGTGCCAATTTCTACAGTTTTTGAGATTTTGAGTTGAAACTTGGATGGTAGGTTACTTATAGGTAGTCATTGATGATGACCTAGTTTCAAGGTCAAATTATGATTCTCAAGGTCACAACAAACTTTTGCCTATAGAACAAAGACTATTTGACCTTGACAGTTCAAACTTCACAAATACAATCATTGATCCAAGCCCTTTCACCTTGACCTTGACCCAAGGTCAAATTCTCATTCTCAAAGTCACAACAAAATTTTTTCTATAGAACAAAGACCATTTGACATTGAGAGTTAAAACTTGACGCAAATATTCCTTGCATCAAGTCCTTTCACCTTGACCTTGACCCAAGGTCATTTGTTCGATTTCAAGGTCACAACAGACTTTTGTTGATAAAATATTGAGCTTTGAATAGATAAAAAGAAATCTTGATGAGAATTAACTAAAATGCTTATCTTTCATCCATGACCTTGGTTCAAGGTCAAATAAACTTTTTCAAGGTCATAACAAACATTTGCTCTTGTAGGATTGATAGGATTTTGTTCTTAAATATTTATTCTTCACACAAGTAGTACTTCTTATTTGAACTTTACATAGTAAGATAGATAACTCTTTTATTCTTGTTCTCTGTTTCCTTTTTTATCTTAGTAGCATTACTTGTCTGTACTTTCATGCTGTTGTCATTCTCTATTTATAGAAATTTTCTCATCGCTAATTCATTGTGCAATTCTTTTTGGGATAGTGATTTAAAAGGATTCAAAATGGATAGAATAGATATAGGAGTTTAAAGCCTTCCTAAACTTGAAAGGTATTTATCGTCTTTTTCTTCTTTTTGTCGATAAATAGATAAGAGTCCAAAGTTAGACTTAAGGTTCAAGGATACACCATCCGAACAACATATCACTTCGGAGTCTCTCTCGTCGCCAAAATCGACGTCACGTTATCTATGACGTCACGAAAAATGCGCCAAAATTGCATCGGCGCTCTTATTATTTGACGCTGACTAACCTACGTCCTGAAACATGAACTAGTATTTTAGGGATTGTGCTAAATAAAACTGCTGTATTTTGATAAGATTGGGACTTCTATCGTTTTCCTTTGAATCTTGATTAAAAATTGACGTAAAACATTCTTTTGGTGGGTATGTTCATTCAGAGAAATGGCTGACAGCGCATTCTGCTGCTCGCCGTCATCTTTACGAGAAAATCACGATGCTTGTTTTATTTGTAAACAACCGTTTGTTAAAATAAGCCAAATCTAATCAAAATGTGCGTGATGCTTTTTTACACGCGTGGTTTACATGAGCTACATCTCACAAAATTGTACATTTTATTAGGAACCAATTCCTTAGTTTACATGCGGGATTTGGGTAAAACATACGTATGGACATTTCTCGCACAAGTTCTATATATCTATGAGTAGTGATATTTAGAACAGCAAACAGCACGATAAGGGCGATTGGGGGGGGGGGGGGGTATTGCTGTTAGATCGCAATTTCTCTCCGCTATGTGTACGATTCGCCATTTATTATAAGCTATCCGTAATAATTTTAATTTATACATATCGAACAGAAGAATTTTCATGACAAATGACATATAGTACTGTAAAAGTGAATCCTCCTTTTGAAAAGTTTCCCTTTTTACATTATTTGTTTTTCTCCTTTTCTTACAATGCGAACATTCATGGACCTGTCAGAAATCAATGATTTCAGGATTATTGCCTAAACCCTCTGACCGGCGGTGAATTATTATTACCGGTATACGGTTAATATAGGGATAGAAAGTACATACATATTTTAAAATTGCCTAAAGGATATCTGATCCTGAACAAGTCACTCTGACCTTGAGGAGGACCTTGACCCACGTTGGGTGCCATAATGCTGAATATCCCAGCATGTTTGATGAAAAAAGACGTATGCCGACTTACCTGCAAATATATGACCTCCATAAATCCGTAAATGCTAGGAGTACTGTTTTTATCGTTTTACATTGTACACTAAAATTATTTGCAGTCAGGAAAGATTTGTCATCTAACGACTATAATGAAATATGTGCAAGTGGACCAGTAAAAAAAAAAGGGGGGGGGGGGGGTTATGGACAGTTTATAAAATTAATCGAAGATAAAACTCAGTTGCAGCATTGTTTTACTGATATGAATCAATTAATTGCATTTTACATTGTCTATATGGATTATACGTTTGGTTTCTTTTTTTTTTTTTTTTTTTGTTAAAAATGTTTTTAACAAAATCCTTTTAAATGTTTTCTGTTTTGAAACCCATATTCTATATAATTATGAAAAATAGGTTTCAAAACGCCGAGAAATTATAAGGCGACGTCCTGGTTCAAAACGACGTTGTTCGTGCTATATTGTTTACCCTTTCTTAGAAGAAAACAGATGTCATGCGGAAATAAATATGATTTTTCATTAATATAGGAATTTAAAAAAAAATCATTTCAAAAAGATATTCTGTCACAAGGCCGATTTTAGCCCTTCCCGGCTTTTCTCCTCGTCCAAAACCAATGGATAGCAACGTACATGTACTAAGCATGTATATTATACATAACGTGTGATTGAACTTACACTCAAGTATTATTCATTTTCTTTGTGTATTCATTTGTCTGAATACATTCTATTCATTTATAACTCTATTCATAAGATAAACATCTTTTATTCATCGTTCCATTTCATTCGGGACCTTTTTTTTCTTTGTCAACTTGTTTTGACGTTTTTAAAAATGGTCAAATGTATCACGTGACGTCATTTGCTTAACACTGTTGCAGGCGTTAATATTAGTGATATAATGGGTAAATATTATAAAATGGGTTAACTTACAGAATTCACTTTTTGATCAGTTCTATTTCAAATTTATATAGGGATGAAAAATATAGTAATTTAGATGAACGGTTCAGGAGATATAAATCCAAATAGAGCACGGAGGGGATCTCTTGCCAGCATTTTGTAACAAAATCTGGAGGGGGGTAAGGTCATAATTTTGTATCAAACTTAAAATTTTGTGCGATGATTGCTGCATTTATTTTTATTTTTGAAAGATATATTAACTTAGATTAAGATAGCAATTTTTCCGCTCATTGGCATGTTAACAAAGTACCTAAACCCGTCATTTACTTGTTGGACTCTAAAAATAATGACGTCAAGAATAGAGCCTAAAATGGTATGATATTTACTATTTCATAGAATTTGACGTACCAGCATTGATGTATTTTCTATTTTTTATTTGTTTTAGACCTTCTCTCGTTATCAAAAGAATGACCATATACATTCATGCATCAGGTTTAAAATAACAGGGGTATATTGATTATATGATGCAAATTTGGGGAAAATTCAAGAGAAAATGGACATGTACTTCTTTGAAAGGTCATAAATCCATTGTAAGCTCGTTGACATATACTTTTCTCATATAAATACTATACATTACATTGTTCTCTACCGGTAAAATCAATAAAACTTAACCTGTGATGTTTAACACTGTTTTGGGGTGTTTTGGAAAAGGTGTAACAATGAACCTTAAGCTCTTTTGACCCATTTGCTGAAGTGAAAAAGGTACTAAAGCAACTATTCTTTTTCATCATCTTTATTCGGATTTCAACACTTCAGTTCCGAGGAAGGTCTAATAAAGGAGGAATCCGTCTGTTGCTTGCAACAGTAGCCATCTAGTTTTGTATAATACTTTTCTAAAAGAAACGCATTAAAGAAACCAACATGAAATTTTAAATTTCAGCTAAATTTGTAAATGCATGTAGGAAGATCACGTAAGAGAAAGTGCGGAAAACTGTGTATTTCCAGTATTCTAGGTTCCAATGGGGCATAACTCCCACAAAAATTGACGCAAGTACAGTAAAGCAAAGTCATATGCAAAATTTCAGCTCATCAAAGCATGTAAGAGAAAAGTGCGGAAAACTGAGTATTTCTAGTATTCTAAGTTCCAAAAGGGGCATAACTCCAACAAAAATTGGCGGAAATTGATGACACTCTAACTTGATCTGTAGTACATTAAAACAAAGTCATGTGCACAATTTCAGCTCAATATGTCAAAGCATGTAGGAGAAAACTGCGGAAAACTGTGTATTTCCTATATTCTAAGTTCAAAAAGAGGCATAACTCCTTCAAAAATTGACGCAAAAGAGTGACACTCGAAGAAAACTACAAGAAAAGGTGGAAAACTTGAAAAGAAACGGAACGGTCCTTATGAAATCAGGGAAGTTATGCAAAAGGGGACATACAGATCGATTAAATGGATTGAAGAACGCAGTGAATGGGAGCCGATTAAAATTGTATTTGATAAGAGGGGGGTTTCAGGGTAAATCCGAAGATGGTAATAAAAGGAGAAAAAAGAACGAGGAAGAAGAGAAGAAACCAGAGAAAAAAGAGGAGAAGCCCCAGCATGAATTTTTCGAATCTAAATCTGACGAGGAACAATATGTCCCAAAGGAAGATCGACGGCGTGGTTCTTATGAGTGCAGTGATAGCGATAGTGATACCATCATTATCGGGGAGGAGGAGGACGTCACATTGATAAACTTTTTTCCTATTACCGGAGAGTGGCAGACAGAAAATTGCAATAAGTTTGATTTAACCGTGAAAAATGTGCACGACAGTGGCAGAGGAAGAAAAATAAAGATAACTTCAGAACCAACAAAAGTCGCATGTATGAGGGGTGATGGAAACTGTCTATTCCGCACATTCAGTTTCGTTTTGTCTGGCGTACAGTCGTTCCACAAAACTGTGAGGGAAAAAATAGTGTCCTATATGGAGGAAAACAATGACGTCTTTTCGAGAATCGAAAACACTCCGATGGAAAAATATCTTTCGGCGTCAAAAATGAAAAACCCTGGAACCTGGGGGACTGAGTTGGAAATAATTGCTTTTGCATCTATGTGCAATACACCCGTCCACGTGTACTGTTCGGCTGGCCATGGTGAGTACAAGTGGTTAGTCTACAAGCCTGCAATTGGACAGAGCTTATACAACCATTCTGTATATCTCCAAAACATCTATGGCCATTTCGAACCTGTTCTCGATGTTAGGGAAGAGGTATACACAAGGACACCCTACATGAAAATCGCAGATTACCTCGACAAACGTCTGCAGAATTACGTTGCACAGGACATTCTAGAATCCGCTCTGGTGAACTCCAATATAGACGAGTTGAAGGTGAGATCCATCGAGGACATAGAACCTCCATATGTGATTACTCGAAAGTTCACAGACAAGTTATGCACGCCTTGCAAATTCAAAGTGGACCCAAACATCTTTAACGCCCTATGTGATTGGGCTGACTTTGACCAGTTTTTGTAACTTTTCAGACTTCCGAACAAAAGCTGTAATGGTGTCTTTATGTCTGATCCAGAGACCCATCCGTACAATTGTTTCGTTAAAGTAACTTTTTTAAGTATTCAAGATGAAAACGTGAACAAGCAGTTCTGTTTTATACGACATCAGAGACGTTGCATATGTTTATAAGGAGTTTTATTTACACATTTAAATATAATTTCCCCGAAACACATTTGGGCAAAAGCAGTCTCACCTGAATTCAAACACTTTCCAAACCAGCAGTGATAGTAAACCATATTCAGTTCAACCATATACACCTTAAATATATTATACCAAGCAACACCTGCCAGATGGCCAGATGACTTAATTGCGCAAAAGTTTATGCGAATGTTTAAATTGAGATGGAAAGATTTTGAATCCATTGAAGAATTTAAATGTTAACAAGAAATTGAAAAAGAAATCGGGGGGGGGGGGGGGGGGGGGGTATGTCTATGTGAAGTGTAAGTTAGTTTTTTCCAAGTTGAATATGATCTACTCTATGGCAATTTTTGGTGCGGCTTAGTTTTGTATTTTTATGATCATCACGTTTTGTGCTAATTGTTTTCGGTGAAATTAAGTCAATGCTTATGTCATGATATCTCAACGTATATTGCTAACATTATACTTACACAAGACTTCGACTATTTCAAGTTTCAATTTACATAATTTATGTAACTGACTTGATTAAAGTATATGTATTTTAGCCTTATATTTTGTATCTTTACTTTGCCAAGTCACATATTGTACAGATTCGAGAAGATATTTAATTTTACATGTCGGGTTTTACACATATCATCTTTGGTGTCACTCAGAGTCAAAAATAAGCCCTCTCTGCAAAATGAAAATACGATGTCCTCCATGCCCGAGTCACTCAATTTATAAGGGATCCAAAAGGCCACATATCGTGCACCTGAGTACAATGTGCCACCTTTGTTCAAGGATCGACCGGGACGGCCATCTTGGCTTTAGAATTTGCCCAAAACAAAAATTCGGAAGAGGACATTAAGATCTGGTTTCTAGTCAAGTTTCGTTGAATTCTGTTCAGCAACTCAAGGGGAGAAGTTGTAAATGTCTCAGCCAATCAGATACCTAGGCGGCTATCTTGGTATTTCGATCGGCCTGAAAACACAAACTTAGCAGAGGACATTGAGATCTTGCTTGGTGTCCACCAAGTGTCGTTGAATTCCCCTGAATGGTTTCAAAGCACAAATCATAAATGTCTGAGCCAATCAGAGGCCGAGGCGGCCATCTTTTTTTCCGATCGGCCTGAAATACACAAACTCGGTAGACATAAAATTGAATTCTGTTCAGTGGTTTCAGAAGAGAAGTCGAAAATGTCTTAGCCAATCAGAGTCCAGGATTGCCAGCTTGGTTTTTATCAGAGTCCAGGATTGCCAGCTTGGTTTTTCGATCGGCTAAAAATACACAAACTAGGCAGGGGACATTGAGTTCATGCTTCCTATCAAGTTTCCGCAAATTCAACTCAGCGGTTTTGCTGACATGTCAGTTTTAGAAACTGAGTAAACTCAATGTAAGAGGTATCTCTCTTCCTCTGCAAATCACAGGCAGTAAACTCTATATTAATTAGTTAATAATTAATTAGTGTTAAATTAATATTTTTGAAATATTTATCACTAATTAATCAAAAATATTAATTTATCACTAATTAATTATTAACTAATTAATATAGAGTTAATTGCCTGTGCTGCAAATCTATCAAGCAGTGCCTAATACATTTAGTTGAAAATGGTGATTTAGAAAAATTTGTTAAAGATCTGTAGAGCAAATCTGAAGAGAAAAAACAATAGTATATGAAGATAAAAAGGAAGAGATCTGACTCAGTCCTATGACAAAAGCCCCTACACCCAGAGAAAAATCCAAAAAGCAACGTGACAACACAAAAAACGCCACCAAAACATCGATTACACAACGATTGCGGACCGATCAGTTGGAGTAACAACAGCAACCCATGCACTGGTGTGGTTAAACCGGTTTACGAGCGCTCAACCTTTTAAAAGTTTAATTTCATTTGAGCAGTACACAAAAGAAACAAATTAAATTTTTGCAATTATTCTTAATTGAGATAAATGTATATATTAATAATTCAATGATAAGATTTATTTTGTTGGACTGCTATGTAATTCAGTGTCACAGTTGGTGCGTTTCCACTTATCAGGGTCAGGGTGGCCATTTCTGTATTCCGATCAGCAACAAACCTGGTAGCGGACGTTGCGATCTTGATTTCTGTCAAATTTTGTCGACTTCTGTTCAGTAGTTTCAAAGGAAAGGTAAAAAATGTCAGCCAATCGGAAGCTGGGGCAGCCATCTTTGTTTTCCGACCGGCTCGAAAAACAAACTTGGCAGAGAATGTCGGGACCTTGAGTCCTGTCAAGTTTCGTTGAATTGCGTTCAGTGGTTTCAGAGGAGATTTTCTCAGCCAATCAGAGGCCAGGGCGGCCATCTTGGTTTTCCGATCGGCCAAAAAATACAAACTTGGTAGAGGACGTTGAGATCTTGCTTCCTGTCAAGTATAGGCGTCCATTTGTTTCTTGTCTACAAATGTGCAATCTTTCAAAACAGCCCATATGCATGAACAATGAAGAGTAATTTAGCATTTTATTGGACAATTTAGACAGTCTTAAGTATAAAAGAGGGGGGTCATTATTCTACGGGGGTCAATATTTTTCGTGAGGGTGTGTGCAAATGACACTTATTCTACGGTCGAAAAATGACCCCCACAGTCGTAGAATAATGACCGGGGGTCATTTTTCTACGTAGAATAATGACCCCCGGTCATTATTCTACGGGGGTCATTATTCGTCGTTACACCGGATCAGATTAATCGTACATCGTTTTCCTAAATTTTGGGGCAAAATATGTCCTAAAGTTTTCTATAGAAATCAACAGAAAGGTTTCTTTAAACATTCCCCCCCCCCCCCCCCCCCCCCCCCAACGAGCGCCACTTTTACTGAAGGTGCATATCACTAATACACATCTTTTGACAAAGATGCACCGGAGACGAAAAACCTGAAAAAGGGAGGGTGGGGGCTTGTTACGAATCTGTGTTTTAGGCCATATTATAAGCATATAAGTTTCATTTTTTTTCCCTTATGAAGCAATTTATTTTTTTATTCTAAACATGTTTACATAAAATGCACAAGATTTTGGAATGAAGTCAACAAGTTCTACTTAGTGTGTATTTCGCGGTAAAATGCCTTCTTTGTAACCAATGGATACAAAATACAACAGTATTTCAGATTCCAGATATCAAAATTTATGGATAAATTGAGACCATGCAGTCTTTTAAATGATTTTTAGTATCTTGTTTAGACTATAAGTATGTTCTTACAGTTTATAGATATCCATATTAGCCAGATAGATCTTTATTTTCAACGTTTTTTGATCGATATTAATTAGCGTCTTTTCAATTGGGCTACCCCCTACACTTTGGACTGTAAGTTAGGTATCTAAAAATAAGCTTTACCAAAATAAAAGTTGTATGAGGAATCTCTAATTAAATGTAAATAAATGTACTAACATAAATGGAATGCAAAGCCGCCGGAGATTTGACGCCTTCGGGACACAGGTGCTAATATTATATACACTAGTACAACATCAGTTCTAAAAGGATTATCAATTTTTAACCTAAAAATTAATTACCAGTTTTAAAATCTGAAGTTTTGCATGCGCTCTGACTGTTGAGTGATGGGGCTTTCGTATACTAACCATATGTATTCATTGTGACAACACCGTATACAACGTCACATTAGGGGAGTCAGCCATGTGCGGCACGGGGAGTCGGTTCCGAAGCGGGCGCACGACAAGATCAGCGAGTATTTCTTCACATTTCTCGGATATTATACCATATTTCTCCAAAATTCAAATTGCATAGAGTGTGACAAACATTTCTTGATCTATCACGTTTGTCACTGGACTTCAGATACATCTACTTACCTCAAACACTGAATCGATCGTCCGCGTTTTACGAGTAGACCTAAATCATGGAAATCAACGATTTCGATCAGTCTTTTTCGCATATTTCTCTTCCATACTTACCTTATGTGCAGTGTTAGGAATGACAATAGCATCCTGATACTGTTTTAAATGTGTATTGAGTATGTTTTGTCTGTTTAATGCATGGATTTTGATAAAATATCGCAAATTGTAATGTACGTCACATGGGGAGTCGTTTTCAAGTATGCCGCGGGGAGTATTCTCAAAATATAATGTGTTGAAATAAGCCTAGGAAACGATGACTTTAGCGTTTATATGGATCATAGTGACTGTCTGATTATCCGTCTATAATGGTGCGGAAAGGGGAGAACACTTTTATCCCTTCTTCCCAATATTATCCACCTCCTTTATTTTCAATAAGCTGCAGCTGTTTAGACACATTTGAGGTTTAACTAGCTAGTCGTGGTTCATTGTCCAGTTACTCCCCGAGTCGCATGCACCAATCAAATTATCACCAAGCCGCGAAGCGGCTAGCTTGTTCTGCAGAAGACAATGTGCGGGGCTTTGCGGACTGGAAGTTGCGGAATATTTCCTGGTCTCACCTCTTGCTTGCTATTGGTCCGTCAATGTTTAACTTGGTGCTCTATTCTGAGTGCTGTTGAGATTGTCGTCAGGATCTTTATCTCCTTGAAAACCTGGAACCATCCTTGAATGTAATTCTTTTTATGTTGAATGAAGGTTTTTAAGCGAGTTGATATGTTTTGGATGTTCTGACACAAAAAGTCCTTATATATATAAGATATCTTCTCGGATCAAATTATCTCAACAGGATGATCGAATTAAAACACACACACGCACACCCTTACACTGCACCTACGCGTGCATGTTTACACATGCCTGCAATTTTGGCCCTATTTTAAAGACGATAAGATATTCCTTAGAATAGTTTACATAAAGTCAAAGGTATGATAAATCGAAATGAGAAAAGATTAGTTTGATTTCAAAGCCCTACATTGTATACTAAGAGGTTCAAAACGTCTAAAAACGGTAAAATCATTGAAAATATCAATAAATGGGCAATTATGAATTAAGTAGTGTGCCGAAGCTAGGGCCGGCCGAGACCTTGAGTAATTACCTAATTCCTGAACAGTAAGGTTTATTGAAATTCTGCAGCAGTTACAGAATCGAACTTGAATACACATCGACCACGATTGGTAAATAATCTAGAAGACTTGGTACTTTTTTTTTTAAAATAATGTGGTAATTCAACGGACGGACGAACGAACTACGGATGATAAGCTCTCGGGTACATCGCTCTTTTACATATGTCTATAGATGGCAGGTAGATTATTACCCAGCAAAAGAACAATAAGCCATAAATAAAACCCTGTCTTTTCTTTTACTTATTTATTTGATCTTATTTTGTCTTATATAGATATATGTATATTATTATTATAACAAGAGTCAGAAGACCCTGCCTCTTTTTTCATCAGAGCTAGGCATTTATCCCGAGATGACTTGAAATTCGATCCTCCCTTATGTGATATTGAACTCCCCTGGTGTAAAATCTCCCAAAAAACTTACAGTCAGCGTAGCTCCGCCCATTGTCGTCTGCAGATTTTGTTAGCCGAGCTTCGCGGGTTGATGATAATTTGATTGGTTCGTGCGACTCGGGGAATTACTTGGCAATAAACCACGGCTAGCTAGTTAACCATCAAATGTATCTAAAAAGTGGGATGGGATGTGGATAATATGGGGAAGAAGGGATGAAAGTGTTCTCCCCTTTCCACACCCTTACAGACAGACAGTCACTGTAATCTCTATAAACGCTATTATAATACCTATCGTTTCTTTGTCTTATTTCAACACATCATATTTTGAGAATACTCCCCGCGGCATACTTGAAAACGACTCCCCGTGTGACACATTACAATTTGCGATATTTTATCAAAATCCATGCATTAAACAGACAAAACATACTCGATACACATTTAAAACAGTATCAGGATGCTATTGTCATTCCTAACACAGCACATTAGGTGAGTATGGAAGAGAAATATGCGAAAAAGATTTCCATGATTTAGGTCTACTCGTAAAACGCGGACGAAGTGTTTGAGGTATGTAGATGTATCTGAAGTTCAGTACGTGACAAACGTGATAGATCAAAAAATCTTTGTCACACTCTATGCAATTTGAATTTTGGAGAAATATGGTATAATATCCGAGAAATTTGAAGAAATACTCGCCGATCTTTTCGTGCGCCCGCTTCGGAACTGACTCCCCGTGCCGCACATGGCTGACTCCCCTAATGTGACGTTGTATACGGTGGACAAGATCTTTCGATTGAAACAATTTTCAAAATCTTGTGACTTTGAAATTGGTGTTTGACCTCATTTTGAAAATTGCGGAAGACCGTAGGTGACAGGTATGAATTACAATTTATCTGACGGCCGCCACATGATGAATATGTATTAATGATAATAATTATGTATCACTTGACCCTGACCCAATTAAAAAAAAAACCAAAAACAAAAACAAATGCCAACTGTAACTTTGAAAGTCATTTTGACTCATTCTTTCCGCTTGTCCATAAATATTGGAAAGTTTGGTTATTCAGCACCCTTTACTTTGTCTTCTATTGTGTTCCCGAGGGTTTTTATTTTCTATTATGCCCACTGTGACCTTGACCTTGAAAATCAACATGATTCATTCCCGACCCAAGTACAACAAGTGGAAAGCTTCGTGATTCTACATACTTTACTTTGTCTTCGATTGTGCTCACAAGGTTTTTTTTTTCTTTATTGCCTGCTGTAACCTTGACCTTGAAAATCATTTTGACTCATTCTCTCCGCTTGTCCAACAATAGTGGAAAGTTTAGTTATTCATCATCCTTCACTTTGTCTTCTATTGTGTTTACAAGGGTTTTTCTTTCTATTATGCCCACTGTGACCTTGACCTTGAAAATCAACATGATTCATTCCCGCCACAAGTACAACAAGTTGAAAGTTGGGTGATTCTACACATATTACATTGTCTTCTATTGAGCTCAAAAGGTTTTTTTTTTTCTATAATGTCTGCTGTAACCTTGACCCTAAGGTTCCATAGGATTCATCCTCTCCCTGTGTTGAACAATAGTGGAAAGTTTGGTGATTCTAGTGAATTCTACACTCTTTACATTGTTTTTCTATTGTTAACAAGTTTTTTTTGTTTCTATTGAGCCCACTGTGACCTTGACATTGAAAATCAATAGGATTCATCACACCCCCCCCCCCCCCCCCCCCCCCTTGTCCAATAATAGTGGGAAGATTTGTGATTCTACACTATTTACTTTGTATTCTATTGTGTTCACAAATTGTTTCCCCTATAATGCCCACTGTGACCTTGACCTTGAAAATCAGTAAGATTCATTCTCTCCCCATGTCAAACAATACTGGAAAGTTTGGCGAGTCTACACCGTTTACATTGTTTTCTATTGTGCTCACAAAGGTTTTTGTTTCTATTATGCCCACTGTGACCTTGACCTTGAAAATCAATATGACCTTGTCCAACAATTGAAAAGTTTGTAATTCTACATACTTTACTTTGTCTTCTGCTGGGTATTAAGTTCACAAGAATATTTATTTTTCTATAGAGCCCGATATGACCTTGACCCTCACAATCAACAGGATTCATCCTTTCCCCTTGTCCGACAACAGTGGAAAGTTGGGTAATTCTACATACTTTACTTTGTCTTCTGTTGTTTTCACAATTTTTTTTCCCTATTATGCCCATGGTGACCTTGACCTCGAACATCCATATGATTCATCATCTCCAAATGTACAACAATTGGAAAGCTGGGTAATTCTACATACTTTACTTTGTCTTCTATTTGGTATTGGGTTCACAAGTTTTTTTTTAGTTTTCTATAAAGCCAAATGTGACCTTGACCCTTACAATCAATAGGATTCTTCCTCTACCTATGTCCAACAATAGTGGAAAGTACTATGGTGATCCTACACAGCTACACACTTTGTCCCCTTTTGTGTTCATAAAGTTCTGGACATACACCCTCACACACAAATCCATAGGCAGCAATACAATTTATAATAGGCAAGATCACAACTACAGCGCGTACAGCATGTCCGTACTGATTTTTGCATTTAGTCACCTACCTAAACCATTGTTCAAAACTTGGGTACCTTTTCTGCCCAAGTAAATTTGTGATGTCAAAACAATGGAGATCAATCAAAGAGTGCGCGAAAACATTTGTATAATCTAGGTTAGAAGTATTTGCGATCTTCTGTATTATCACTATAATTTCCTCAACAACTTTGTTTCAAGGGAATTATAAATGATTTCCTCAATAAAACTTGTGGTGAGTATGCAATCTTTAAGTGGTAAGCAGAATGATCTGGAAATCATATTCAGTGATCAATGCCCTATGACTTTGAACCTCGACCTCAAACCATGATTCAGAAACCAATTTCAATGCATCAATGCACTATGAATTTGCCATATCCTAAAACTCATATGGAGTGTGTGGAATTCATATCAGGAGTACATGCATTTACATGCAAAGGGATGTCATATTTTACTTTATGGTTTAATGAAGCTATTTTAAACTATCAAAGATCAGTGCCAAGTTTCACAAAAGTTCCTTGAAAATTTGTATGATATTTTTTATACTTTCACCATTACTAAATAAAATTCAGAAACAAAATTTTGTGAATTTTATTTATCAAAAGAATGATGAAGCAATTATAAAATTTTCAAATCATGAAAAATCCCCAATTTTTTTTCTAAGAATTTTTGTGAAATTATTTTTCGGAGTAAAGCATTACAGGATAACTTTCATTCTTTATTCAATATTCTAATATGACTTGATTCTTTTTCCCTATTAAGACAACAGACGCGAGCCGGGCTCTATTCTCCAATATAGGCCCTATAACGATAAGCCACGCCTACCCATTTTCTGAAAGCAGATAAACCGGCAGGAACTGGTTTTTACCAAGAATCGATGTCTAAGTTTGGTCATCATTAGAATAGAAATAAAAAATGACAAGCCGGGCTCTATTGTCTCATAATGCCCTCGCGTCCTCAGCCAATCACATTTATCACCTCGCCGCTGACGCGGCTCATTAATAAATGCGATTGGCTGAGGACGCTCGGGCATTTTGAGACAATAGAGCCCGGCTTGTCATTTTTTATTTCTTAAATATTGATAATATAAACAAGAAAAGGCATTGGTTGTAAAGAAAGTACCGTAGAAAAACAAATGTATAATAAAAATCTAAAAGAGTTGTGTTCAAGATATACATGTATTGAAAGTTCCTCCTGCACATTTTTTTTTACATTGTATAGCAATGATGACTTATATCAGTCATTGGTCTGGATGTGCACATGCCATGGACCAAAAAAAATCCATCACCAGAGAGTGAAGCTATTTTAATTTATACAGCAAAAGACAATTTTGAATGAAAAAACCATACGACTTGGTGAGCCAGTAGGGGTCTAAAAGGTAGCCATTAGGGGACTAAAAATATAATCACATCAAAAGCAGGGGTGAAACGTAGATTAAATCGCCCAGTTTTTCAGTCCCCATATTGCGTAATATATGCACATGTTGCCCAAGTTTTCTCTAAATTTTTGGTGTTTTGAAATAATTAAATCAACAAATAGATAATTATAATGATTTTTTCTATCTATGCTTTATAATATTTATCTGGAACTTTGAAACAATACTGCTAAACAGTACTTCGATCTTGTTCTGTCGATACATGTACATGCATGCATGTACAACATAAACACCAATGAAATATAATACAGTATTTACATACTAAAATTACATAAGAAATGGATCCAGGATTTTATCTTAGCAAGGGTACACAGTATACAGAGAATAAAAATGTAAAATTTTTGGACTGCAATAAAGTTAAGAGTGGCACATACATGAATGTTTAAATGGAAGAAAGGGAAAGGAGGAGCCAATCTATCTTATGGACTATTACGATACATGAATTACCTCTTATAAAACTCTATTGATCCAAGTTTTCCAAATACAATCATAACATCACTGTAAAGGTGGAAATTTCCATGTGGGGGAAATTTTTGTGCATTTTACGAATCGCGGAAGTAAGCAAAAATTCCCTCATGCGGAAATAAGCCCTGCTTCAATCTTACAAAGTCCGAGACATTTAAAGCACGAATATTTTCACCAAGCGTAACATCTTGATGTAATATAATTGCAAAATTTCCCCCGCAAAAATAACGACATTTACAGTAATCTTTTCTCAATGCTTCATGTACATGTACATTTGTAAAAGACATATTGCATGTGATAGACATCCGACAAAGTAATCCAAAAATGTCCCTTCATGCAGACCTGCCTACCTGTTACTTACCATAATTTTAACATTTCGTTCCTGAAAGTGTAATTTTAGGGACTAAAGCGTAATATAAACCACAAATGTAATTCTGAGGAAAAAACATCATCTTGTGCATATGTATGTTTCGACAATTGTTAAAAATTTTAAATATTAATGCTATGATATGCAAGACATTTGTTCAATCAAGTGTTAAAAATCGAAAACATCATTTTGCTCAATAGCAAATTATAGGCGTAAAATGGAATAGCAAATGCGTAGGGTGTAATTAAAGGTTGAAAATCGTAGAAATTACGCCAAAATCGTAAATGTAGGCAGGTCTGCTTCATGCTTTGTATATCATTATGACACAGTGAAGATAATAAAAAAATATCATTGCAAATTATGATCAAGAGTTGTCCCTTGGTATAAGACTTGGGCCAGTATTAACATCTTGATTTGTTTCCGTTAAAGACATCGTCGGACTTGGTTCCTTTGAATGCTGTGCTTTGGTGCCTATACCGTATCTACAACATACAATGTCAACAACCGTCCCC
The DNA here is from genome assembly GCA_028142955.1 of Pinctada fucata. Lineage (NCBI taxonomy): Eukaryota > Metazoa > Mollusca > Bivalvia > Pterioida > Pteriidae > Pinctada > Pinctada fucata. The sequence continues at coordinate 44,077,351 of AP027102.1, read as the reverse complement.
GTCCAGTTGTGAAGCATGCCTATAAATAGAACAAGTAAGGTTAGTGAAGTGCTGACGATATTTGCCTTTACATGTACCGTACTTACGGAGATGAAAATGGATGTACAGCAACTAGAATATTTTAATGTTGATATTCACGGTGGGTTACCTCGCAATGCAGAAAATTTAGTTTTCTATTATTTCTTCTGATATAGATTATTCATCTCTAACAGGGGAATGTGATGAAGTGTACATGAAAGGTTGCCTTCTCTTTGATATTTATCCAAAGTAAGAGAATAATAACTTTTTATAAACTGTAAGCTGTAAAGACGATCAGCACGATTCATATAGATGGAAGTGAAAGTAGAACGCCGATTGTTTTTATGCGTTATTTAAAGCTTATATTCACCTTACTTTATATACAACTCATAGCTAAGGCATTCTTACACTGCATCACATTCCCCTTTTTGTTCTTTATCTATATTGCACAAAAACAGAAAAAAAACTTTTGTTCTGCATTGCAAGATTACCCACCGATATACATGTGTATTATTTCTTTAAAATGTATTATAAAAAATAATGAGTAAATATTAAAGTCAATCAAATCATAAATAACCCACCTGATACGGCAAACACTCCTCCCACAATCCCACACAGTCGAACTAGAAATTGTAAAAACGGCTGATGCTGCTCTCGTATGCGAATTTTAAGGGCATTAAGGTCATATTTTATAAATATTCCGGGAATTCCATGACTGCCTTGGGAATGATTTATGGTTCTATTCTGTAGAATGAAAGCAGATAACACAATTAGTACTTGCATATGTATTAAAGAATTTTACAAAATGCTGAAAGAGATAAATGCAAACAGCATTTAATGTACAAAAAGTGCCGCACATTGTTTCCTGATAGTTCGGGATATTTTAAAATCCAGTTTATCCAAAAGTCCTTAATTCTGTCAGTCTGTCAAAAATTTTAATCTTGAGTATAATATTGAGTGCATCATGGTTTGTGATTGGGATTTGAATTCATATTTCACACATACAAGTACGTACATTTTCAGAGACAATTAAGGACAAGAGTGATCACAACAGCTGGGCATGCGGGAAATATTTGAGAAATTCCATGACGTCACAATGCAATTGCGATGTTTGACCGAGGTTCGAAGCTTTTTTGTAAAAGCATTGTGACGTCACGAAATTTTGCCTTTTTTTCCCGCAATCGGAAGGGTCAATTCAGTAGGTACTACGTTTACAGATAATTTGACTAACCCTTTCAGTTTAAGCATACCGGTAAGTGTTAACATTCCCTGCCCTTTAAGTCCTTTCTACTGTAGGTATAACACTTACAGATAATTTGACTTACCCTTTCAGTTACAGCATAATTGTACGTGTTAACATTCCCTGCCCTTTAAGTCCTTACTTCTGTAGTGTATAAGACTTACAGATAATTTGACTTACCCTTTCAGTTACAGCATAATTGTAAGTGTTAACATTCCCTGCCCTTTAAGTCCTTACTTCTGTAGTGTATAAGACTTACAGATAATTTGACTTACCCTTTCAGTTACAGCATACTGGTAAGTGTTAACATTCCCTGCCCTGTAAGTCCTTACTTCTGTAGGTACGACCTTCATGAAGTACTGAAACAAGTGGTAATCTATGGGGGAAAAGTAAACAGAGTGTGAGAAATGTCAGATCACAAAACAACTAGCATTTTTAAATGTTAGCTTCATCTATTATAATTTTATTGCTTATATATGGTGGTGTCACACCTACTGTCCGTGCAGCTCACTTCAGAAATCGGAAAATTGAAGTTTTCTCTACTTTGTCGTCAATTTTTGCGTTTAAAATTTTTGTGGGGAGATAGATCTTGAACTCTCATTACTAACGGTGTATGATATATGTCTGTACGACCAATACTACGCTCACAGTGAAGGAAAATAGTTTTAGTTAGGGAGCTTTCTATGTTAATTTTAGTGCGACGTCGCCGATCTTTAACGCTGAGTCTATGGAGAACGTTGACGACGTCGTGCTAAAATTAACATAGAAATCTCCCCATCTAAAACTAGTTTCTTTCACTGTGAGCGTAATTTTGGTCGTACAGGCATATATCCTACACCGTTAGTTATGAGAGTTCAATATCTATCCCCTAATATAAATTTTGACTGGAAAATATGCCAATAAAGTAGAGAAAACTTCAATTTTCCGATTTCTGAAGTGAGTCGGCGGACAGTAACTAGATAATGCCAATGGACATTCAACCGTTGAAAAAGCTGTCAATCTTGAGACCGTTGGTCTTCCACTGGTAATCCGTTTGTAAAGAATCAACGGTGCTACTTCCTGCTTGAGGCTCTTGTGACTAGTACGGAAAGGATACGTACCGTAATATTACCAAAGATCTACCGGAAAAGTAACTGATGTGTAATGGACTTCACATTACATTTTTATGGAGAAGCAACAAATAAAAGGTAAATGCACCAAATAAGAACCGGACAAAACGGAAGATGAACAGACAACAGTTGCTTGTCCCTTGGCCTCCAGTAGATGTCCATAACATATCCTGTTATAAATATATCATGTCTGATAGATGTTCATTCATGACTCCAGTTGATAGGACATCAACAAACACCCAACAGAAACCTATCTATTAGCTACTGGAAAATTTTGTAACAGATTTGTGATGGCTAGAACGGATACTAACAAATACGTGACGTACAGGTAACAGATGCCTTAGTTTGTTCTATCTGGTCAAAATATTGAATATGCTCAAAACTTTGCACCCAACAGAACAGACAGGAGTGAGTATGAGGTAATGCATGATTAACACATGAGACTTGAGACCGACAGATAGAAAATTTGTTATCCGTTACTGTAAACGTGAAAATTTTCATGTGGGGCAATTTTCGAGTATGTCATGAATCAATGGACTTCACAAAAAAAAAAAAACCACATGAAAGTAAAGCTGCTGTATTTTTAAAATGGAAGATTCATTTACATGACGAATATTTTCCCCAAGCATAACCTCTTGATGTTATAATCAGCAACCAGAAGTCTCTGATGAGACTGTAGCTCTCCTGGTTGTTTTTTCTAAAACATCAATTTCCTTTCTTTTTTTTTTAAACCAAGACCATAGGGAGCAGGCGCTCTAACAAATTACAAGTAGCATGACAAAACTACATATCCATTATACTGCAACTATAATAGCACTCATATAATTCATAATATCCGAGATAAAGTATTTCTAAAAAGAATGTCACACCCATTTTCCAAGATCCTAGGGGCCAAGGACTGCTAGCTCAAATGAACTACCAATGACACATCAAGACTTGGATAAAGAATTAACTCCCCATCATAAATAGCTTTAAACGAGAAGAGAGCACAACTATATAGGAAAAATTACCACACCCATTTTCAAAGACCCTAGGGGTATAAGGCTAAAACAAAATATCAGGTGCACATCTATGCCACAGACCAATCATTACAAAAAGAATTAATTCTACATCATTTATAGTGTCAGAGGAGTTGCAAGCACAAGATTACATTTAGTTATATAGGAAAAATGACCACACCCATTTCTGAGACCCTAAGGGTCAGGGGCTAAAGCATAAAAACAGGTGCACAACTAGACCAGAGACCCATAATATTGCAATAAGAATTTAGTCAGAGGAGTTGTGAGCACAAGAATACATAGAGTTATATAGGAGAAAATGACCACACCCATTTCTATGACCCTGGGGGTCAGGGGCTCAAACAAAATATCAGCACAACCAGACCACAGACCCATCACATTGCAGAAAGAATTAAGTCTCCATCATTTATAGTGTCAGAGGAGTTGCGAGCACAAGATTACATAGAGTTGTATAGGAGAAAATGACCACACCCATTTCTAAGACCCTGGGGGTCAGGGGCTCAAACAAAATATCAGGTGCACAACAAGATCACAGACCCATCATACTGCAAAAAGAATTAAGTCTTCATCATTTATATTGTCAGAGGAGTTGCGAGCACAGATTATATAGAGTTATATAGGAGAAAATGACCACACCCATTTCTAAGACCCTGGGGGTCAGGGGCTCAAACAAAATATCAGGTGCACAATGAGACTACAGACCCATCATATTGCAAAAAGAATTAAGTCTCCATCATTTATAAAGTCAGAGGAGTTGCGAACACAAGATTACATAGAGTTATTTAGGAGAAAATGACCACACCCATTTCTAAGACCCTGGGGGTCAGGGGGCTCAAACAAAATATCAGGTGCACAGCAAGACCACAGACCCATCATATTGCAAAAAGATTTAAGTCTCCATCATTTATAGTGTCAGAGGAGTTGCGAACACAAGGTTACATAGAGTTATATAGGAGAAAATGACCACATCCATTTCTATGCCCCTGGGGGTCAGGGGCTCAAAAAAAATATCAGGTGCACAACTAGACTACAGACCCATCATATTGCAAAAAGAATTAAGTCTCCATCATTTATAGTGTCAGAGGAGTTGCGAGCACAAGATTACATAGAGTTATATAGGAGAAAATGACCACACCCATTTCTAAGACCCTGGGGGTCAGGGGCTCAAACAAAATATCAGGTGCACAACAAGACCACAGACCCATCATATTGCAAAAAAAATTAAGTCTCCACCATTTATAGTGTCAGAAGAGTTGTCCGGACAAGATTACATAGAATTTAATGACCACGCCCATTTTACAAGACCCTGGGGGTCAGGGACTGAAACTAAATGTCAGGTGCACAACTAGACCATGGACCAAGTAAAATGCAAAAAGAATTAACTTTCTATCTCTAACAGTTTCAGAGGAGTTGTCCGGACAAGAATTGTTTACGGACAGACGGACAGACAGACAGACAGACAGACGGACGGACGCCGGACAAAGGGTGATCGCATAAGCTCGACTGGTCTGAGACCAGTAGAGCTAAAAATAAACATGTTTACAGTAGTTACCCATATACATGTATATGGCATCACACAACTAACTTGTCTGGCTAGTTTTTACAGTCTGAGGTATTTAAAAACTTTAATTTTCATTCATTCTAGCTCATCTTACTTCAAAAATTAGAAACATGTAATTTTAAAAAAAATCATATAGGTTTTTGACAAATAATGCACCAAATATTGTTTTCATTTCTGGTGCGAGTTTTCCTTTTTATTATCATATTCCCTTTTACATTATCTATAGTAGAGTAAAGAATTTAAATCTCAGTTCTGTGGAATCCATGACATCTTCTGATCATTTTCAGATATTTTGTGCAAGAATACAAGTCATCTCATTGACCAATACAATGTACACACTTCTGTTAAAAAAACATCTTACAGTGACAGAACTATGCCACCAAAATGTTTGGACTCCTGGAACGGAGCCTCAAATTTGGTTCCACAGATAATGTTAAAGGATCTATTACCTACATGTATACACTGAGGGTAACAATACTCACTATCTGTCGTAATTTGCTCTTCTCCATCTAACGGATTTACTATACCATTCACTGAATCTCCGAATGAAAATTTTTCTATTCTATGGGAAAAGTTGTACTCTGAAAAATGAAAGAGAAGAGACTGATTCTAATGAAGCAATGATCTGTAGAGAATTTCAATCATAAAAAACTGGACCTAAGTATGATTTCTAGTAAAGTGTTGTAACGATGGTCAACGATATTTGCCCTATCTACATTAAGATATCAAAGTTGCTGACTATTGAATTTATTCCTGAGAATTAATTTGATTAGAGATAAATCTCTTCTCTGCAAAATGCATTTCTCCTCTCGCAATATGAGTCTATGACACTAGAAATATATCAAAATGGGAGACCTGACTACGGACACTAGCACATACATGTAAGAGGGGTACTTATATCTATAACCAGGCAAATCTAGATATGTCAAAGTTTATTTCGTAATTGTGTCAAAAGCTGTATGGAAATAAAGGTACATGTACTGTGCAACTGAATTGAGGTTAAAACATAGGGTAATCAAAGATTACATAGCTCACCTATACAGGTTTTTGTCAGAAACCAGGTTAAAGTTTTTGAAAAGTAGGTCCAAGGTCAAGGTCACTAGGTCAAAGGTCATGGTCTCAAATGAAAGGTCTCGTCACAAGGTGTCTACATGTGAAATATCAAAGCCCTATCCCTCATATTTCAAGAGATATAGCCCAGGTTAAAGTTTTGTCTACGGACGACAACAACGATGACGCCGAGGGTATGGCATTAGCTCTCCGGACTCGCGTCCCGGCGAGCTAAAAAGTTAAAAGTTAAAAAAAAATTTTTTTTCATAATCACTATTATCAATCAAAAGTATCCGATAATCCATTGTAAATTTTATCTGATTTTACAACTCAAATTTCTAGATACCTTAAAAGACAGCACTTTGGTTTCTTGGGGAGAATTAACGTAATCCTTTTCTTAGGAGCAACTACTGTTGCTAAAGATAAAATTTTGTAGTTGATCCATGCTGGTTTTAAGGTCGCAAACCATATCTTTCTGGCAACAAACATAAGCAAAGCTAAACTTATTTTGGTTTGTACAAGTCTATACATTCGTCTACTTTTAAAGCTTCTTACCAGATTCGTGTACCATCATAGAGATGTGAGCATGCCCTCTCGGAAAAACAGGTATTGATCTGCAAATGAAGTTGTAGATATACATTTTTAAAGCGTTAAACCAAATGCACCTATTAAATGTTGTTTGATATCTTACATACAATACAATGTACATCTGATGTCTAGATTTAAAAGTTCATGTGTCACACATGAAGTTTCACATACATGGTTATAACTTGCAACACACAGCACATGCATTTATTGTGCATGTAGTCTGTTTTATCCATCAGCACACAGGTCTTAAGCCCCTGTCACACTGCACTCCATATCCAAATCACTTTCAAAAATCTGCTGGACGTGGTCGTCTGTGATAATTTTTGCCATGGCTGTTCTTTGTACGGGGTATGACCATCGGCGGCTGTTCCACTGCTGAAACACTGTCATGGCACGGCTAACCACGCCCGACCACGTCTAAGGCTAAAAGTGTTCGTGATAAGATGCTATACACATACTATTACCCATGATACCAACGCGGAACAATGGTTGAATGACTGTGCTCTAGCAGTGACAGACCGCATAACTTTCGCGTCTACCCCAAGTTTTAATAACCGTCGGAACACAGATTAACACACGTGTTATGCATGCATTGCGGGGAATTTACCAAGAGCAACATCCATGGTTCTTAGCAAAAATAAATTTTGAGTGGTTAAAAATTTGTTTCAGTGACCAACGCCGATCAGATTTTTCACCGCGTCCTGCCACGTTTACAAATCGTCTGAAGCACAAGCAAACGACAATGTCTGCTTCATGGGATACTCTTTTGGACGTGTTTTGGCCATGATCAAAAAGCGCAGTGTGACCGGGTCTTTACAGTCCAATGTATTTGGCATACTTTGAATGGGTCTTGAATCTAATCATAATTGACCATACCTGCAAGTTTTTTGGCAATACTTTATGCATAATTCTTTTAGCGCAACCAAATTTTAGCTGATAAGGGCTAATTATGGCAAATGGACATAATGGCATTATAAATCATGAATCACCGCACTTGACTTGTTCTCCATTATATTAATACATGCATATGGCAGATAAGATATTCAGCCTAATCTTGAATTAACGCACTCTTACAGCGCTAACTCAGCTAAAATATGAATCACGCTCAAATATATACAAATACAGTACAATGTGTATGGAGCAAGTTAAAGCCATTCATGTATATGTGTGTGACTGTCGTACAGATGGACAGTGACAGCTTAACTGTGATACATGTATGTCATCCAGACATACCTAGCTCTAATAAACACAGCATTAATTTCTATGTTAAAGAATAAGTAATTGAAATGGCATATCACATTCTATGGAAACTAGTTTTGTATGCAGGAATTTTTTTTGGATAAATAAAATGAAACAATTACAGAATTTTGTGATTTTTATCTTGATTATGATAGATAAATATCAGCTACAAGATTACTGTAAAAGTGCTACAGATAAACTCAAGATATTTCAAAACTAAGAATTTAAATTGACTTACTTTCCAGCCGTGATATGAAAATTTCCGGCAACTTTATTGACTTCTAGCGATCCATGTACTCTACAGGCATCAGGCTGTTTGTTACTCTCTACTTCACTGGAATATAATTCATGAAAATCATTCTTATTGGTCAGAGTCTTTCAAAATTTGATATTTCTAAATCACAGAGAACAGTCTAATCTCGATAAGACGAATTTCAAGGGACCATCAGAAATAGTTCGACTTATCAGGAGTTTGACTTATTGAGTTATGATCATCAATCAATTTTTCAAAAGACCCATTTCCCTTCTCTCTATTACCATTCACAAACGTTCATGTTGTACACTTTTAATGACCAAGATAGATTTTATGTTTGTATTTACGACTTCATAGCAAGAGAGTATTAACTATAGGCCCACCGATCTCCTTATAATGAATTGGTTTTCGTTGAAAAATTTAAATTAATTTGTGGTTCGACTTATTGAGATAAATTTTCAATGAAAAATGATTTATGGGACCTAAAAATTAGTTCGACTTAACGAAAAGTTCGAGTTATCGGAATTCGAGTTATCAGGAGTAGAATTGCGTAGAATCAGTAGCAGCGAATCGGGACTTTTAAAAACAGTTCGAGTCAAGCGGAAATTCGATTTAACCGAGTTTGAGTAAACGAGAGTAAACTGTATCATAACAAATGACAGACTGATAGACACCATCAATCAATTGGCTATTTTCGAAAACCAGAGTTACTTCCCATTTGAGACAGTATCTGACGTAGAGTGATTGTGATGTCATCAAATTCTATGGAAACAGTCCTAAAAGTCTGGGAAACAACGGTGTAAAATCGATGTTACCATACCATTTTCATGACGTCACAATGGTTTTACGTCAGACACTGTCTGTAAGGGGAAATAACTCTGTATTCCGCAAATACTCAATAGACTGAAATTACACTAAGAGCCAGCCAAAAAAAATCCAAATTAGCCATAACGAGCTTTACATGTTTCTTAAACATTTTTACCGTTTTGGCATTCCTCTACGGTAACTGGATATGATTCCAGTTGAGAGCCACATGAGATCCTGAAGGGCATGATATTCTGATCTGAGGTATTCGTTAACTTCTTGCACAATCTGGAAATATTCCAATTGTTTTGGAGTCAGCTCAAAGTATGTGTCATCCATGGAAAGTTCACCAAATCCATGAGTGTCCTGACCTGTAGCATCAAGGGCATCGGCACCAATCACTGAAAAATAAAGCGTTTGCGTTTGCCAAGAAATAAAGTGTTTGTTAAAAAATAAAGTATATGCTGAGAAATAAAGTGTTTGCTGGCAAAATATTAAGTGTTTGCTTTAAAAAAATGTAGTGTTTGCTGAAAAATAAAGTACATGTATTTGATGAGAAATAAAGAAATGAAGTGTTTGATGAGAAATGAGCTGTAGACTGGGAAATGAAGCGTATGCTGAAACATGAAATGTATGTCAAGAAATGAAGTGTTTGCTGAGAAACAAGGCATTTGCTGTGAATCAAAGTGTTTGCTGAGAAATAAACATGATAAGTGTTTGGGGGAGAAATATCTAGTGTTTGGGGAGAAATAAAGTGTTTGCTGAGGTATAAAGTGTTTGGGGGAGAAATAAAGTAAAAAATAAAAGCATGAAAGGTTTGTCTGAAGACTTTTCATGAAATTATATCAGCAACAATCATATTTCAGTAGAGTTACATATAAACCACATGCTGTAAAAGCGCATGGTATGCGTGCATATGTGTGCGTCCTGTGTATACACAGGATACACACATACGCATCCTTACCAGGCGCGTGTATACACAGGACACACACATACGCATCCTTACCAGGCGCGTGTATATACAGGACACACACATACGCATCCTTACCAGGCGCGTGTATACACAGGACGCACACATTCGCACGCATATCTGAGGCGCTTTTACGGCTTGTGATATACATGTACTTGTAAAACTGTGTTATCTCGACATTATATTACTATGAGAATATTTGCTTTAAGAAGCGATAAAAAAATATCAAGGCATGTGGGCTAGTACATCATGATTACTTTTACAGATATAGTACATGTATTGTCAATCTTTCTGTGGTACTCACCATGATACAAATAGAGTACTATGAATCGTTCTGCAGTACTCACCATGATACAAATATAGTACTGTCAATCGTTCTGCAGTGCTCACCATGATACAAATAGAGTACTGTCAATCTTTCTGCAGTGCTCACCATGATACAAATAAAGTACTGTCAATCTTTCTGCAGTGCTCACCATGATACAAATAGAGTACTGTCAATCTTTCTGCAGTGCTCACCATGATACAAATAAAGTACTGTCAATCTTTCTACAGTACTCACCATGATACAAATAGAGTACTGTCAATCTTTCTGCAGTACTCACCATGATACAAATAGAGTACTGTCAATCTTTCTGCAGTGCTCACCATGATACAAATAGAGTCCTGTCAATCTTTCTGCAGTGCTCACCATGATACAAATAGAGTACTGTCAATCTTTCTGCAGTACTCACCATGATACAAATAGAGTACTGTCAATCTTTCTGCAGTACTCACCATGATACAAATAGAGTACTGTCAATCTTTCTGCAGTACTCACCATGATACAAATAGAGTGCTGTCAATCTTTCTGCAGTACTCACCATGATACAAATAGAGTACTGTCAATCTTTCTGCAGTACTCACCATGATACAAATAGAGTACTGTCAATCTTTCTGCAGTACTCACCATGATACAAATAGAGTGCTGTCAATCTTTCTGCAGTACTCACCATGATACAAATATAGTATTGTAAATCATTCAGTGTGATCTTGAGTGGCTCCAAGGTCAGTGTCTGGAATCAGCTACATATTCATCACTGAACGCATCAAAGGTCATGTCAGTGAAAAACAAGGATGTTCCCAAAAGACTTTACAATCTGAGCAGTGATTGGGAAGGACGTGCGCCATGCGCCATACGCGCATCGGCGATGAAAATGTCCCATTGTTTTTGTAAACAGTGCGCCTTAAGCTATACAAATGGCGCAACGAAAATTCGTCCTTTGTGTTTACAAACCTTGTGTCAAAATAAAACGAAAGTGAAAATAAAACTCCTCGGACGTCTCTCTATACTTTCGTGGCTATATTAAGTAAATGCTCTGTTCTACCTTGCTGTTGGGTGATCAATAATATCGATAGCGGGGATTTTCAAACTACGGTTTTCGTCAAACAGACTGTTATGCCGCCGAAGAAGCGGCTTCGTCTCGAAAAGGGACAGCAAACGCTGTTCTCGGTGCTATCTGACAAGGGTAAGAAAGGGGCTTCTGATGAAGGGAATACCGAGACTGGCGAGAGCGCTACGTCCGCCCCGTCCCTTGACCCTTTGTCGGACCCTACCCCCGAATTATCAAATCTTGAAAAACTTAACAACTTAAATGAACAGTACGTGTATCGGTACATGTAGAATCTGGTTGAAAACAGTAGTGTTGACTTTACTAGAACAGTTTGAAGTGGTGAAATCAATATGTTGCATTCTCAAGAAGAGAATCCTATATTCTGTAATGGAACTACAAAAATAATGTGTTTGTATGCAATTACATGTAACTTGTTTTGTTAACATCACGCATTAAAGATGTTTTGTTTTGATACATTTACGTTGTAAATCTCTGTCTTTTATTAAAATGTCCCATGAAAAAGTTTAAATGTCCCATTACAACAAAAAATGTCCCATTGATATCGAAAACTATGGGGCCATTGGCCCATCAACCCTTTCGTCCTTCCTAATCACTGTCTGAGGTTATGAATTTTAACCTTTACAATGAAAGAGCAAATTATATGGAAGCAACTTACATCCACATCTCATCGCTACAGTTAGGTCGATGTTAATCTTCAGTTTGCTGAAAAAAAAATTGAAACTTGAAAGATATGCATATACTCAACATATCAAAGCAATCCTACTCAAAGGTCTAGAATTCCCATTTCCCGTTGCTTGGGGCAAGTGAAAAGTTAGGTTGGGAAAGTGCAAATTAGGCGTTCTCTTGCTTATGAGCAAAAAGACTTGTTCAACGTTTTTTTTCTCTTCATTTACATTTTTTTCTTATCTCCTAATTCTAAGACAGGTTGTTAATTTATTCTGAGGAATCAAGCACTCTATTTGCATCATTTCATTATGACCTTTGAAATAAGTTACAGTATAAGACATATCCTACTCTACCCATAATTTCAAATCGGCAAAAAATTTTTTGGGTCGGGCAAGTTTTTTTAAATTTTATATCATGTAATGAATTGCCATGGGAAATAGATTTTGAAAACAATTCTAGACTCCTGCAACTAAAATTCTTTCTAAAATGTACTACATGAAGTTATCTATAAAAGAAAGTTTGAGGACTCATATACCAGTGTAAGGGTCTAGCTCATCCTCCTGTCCCCAACAAGTTGGCTAAAAATAATGATTTGTGTTTTCCGTTTGTCCAAAATGAAGTCAAGGAAAATGATCAGATTTTGAATTCTATCAGAGAATTCAAAATTTTGAAGTTTTTCCAAATCATATTACTCTAGGCATCAAATATTTACGCTAATTCTTAACGTAAGGTATTGAACATATGTAATGTTGTAATGTAAATAAGTTTAAATATGTTTATATGTCTGTATATTATCTATCTTTATTATATAATTGATTTAAACGTACTCTATATACGTAAAATACAACGCCCATCTGACCAGCGTAATCGGCAACTTACGCTGAGTTGCCAATATATTGGCAGCTCACGTCACCTGGCCCTGGAAAACGGCAGCTCACGCCGGGTTGCCCCAGCGTAGCTATAAATAGCGACGCGCAGGTGGCCCAGCATCTCAGTGTCTAGACAGTGTCTGTAGAGTGCGCGTCGCTATCCTTCAATTGTTATACTTTGTTTCTATATCGTTTTAATCATATCGTAAACCTGTAAATAAACTAAGAAACTTTATTCGGATTTGAATATTATCTTTTCACAAAGGATTATCATCACACCGAGGATTTACACCACAATATTTGGATTAATATACATTGTACATACATTTTTACCGTGTACGCTACCAAAGGGATTTCATTACACCTATTACACAAATATTACTGAGTGACCGCAGTGGCCTACGTTACAACTGGTGGCAGCTCGTGCGATATAACCTACGTGATTTGTGTATAAGTGCAATTTTTTTTTCTCGTGTGTGTAATTCTTCATTATGGATGTACAGGAACCGACAAAATTCGTACGCGTGTACGATTACACAGAATTTGGATATGTTCATTTCGTGCGAAAAGTGCAAGTGAAATCGCGAGTGGAATGCAAAGAATGCTTCGCAGTATTTCCAAAGTGTTTGTACATGGATTCTGGAAAACGATGTGAAGTGTGTGGAGGAAAAGTGAAACAATTTTCTTAAATTTTGTGATGAAAAGTAAGTATTGGTGTGATCAGTGAAAAGATTATAGTGTTTTGCGTGTGGATTCAGTGACTTAGTGTATATATTTCCCCGTGACCTACGTGTGTATATTATATCGTTATTATATATAAGTGAAATTATCGATTCGTTTTTATTTAGTGTACGGTAAGTATATTGATATGTGTATTTGATACCGTACAAATTCTGTGGAAGTGAAGTGATAGTGCGCGATCGCGTGTGATACATATATACTAAGCATATGTCTTGTGTTTTAAACGAGTGCGCGACCGTTTTATATTGATTTGTGCAAGTGCATATTTCAGTGATTTTGTTTGCGTGTGATATATTCATATGTGAGAATTTCATGCGCGATAGTGTTTGTAATTTATTGACAATTTGTTAGTGCGCGATTTATTTTAATGTGTATGATTTGTGACTGCCCGCGTGTGAAATCATTTTGTGCAGAGTGTGTAGTGTTTTGTGATTTATTTGTGCGCGTTCATTTTGTGACTGTTCGTGTGTGAAATAATTTTGTGCGAAGTGTGCATAATACTGTGACGATTTATTTGTACGCGATTATTTTTCTTTTTTTTGTGCTATCTTTATTTTGTGACTGTTCGTGATCGCGAGTGAAATGTTTTGCTCGGTAGTGCGTTGATAAATTAATTTGTGCACAATTAGTCGTAAGAAGAAAATGTGTGCGCTCGCCTTATAGATGTGTATTTTATGAATCTGTGACCGATATATGTGTTGTGACATTGTGTGAAATCTGTGCGCGTATATCGTATAAAACATTATTTTGTCCGAATGCCTGTGTTTTGTGCATTCAGTAAGTGAATAGTGCCGTGTTGTGTTAAAATCTGTGACGAAAAAGATTTTATTCACGTGTGTTATGTGCCTCGTGTGAATTTTTAGTCAGCGATTCAAACTGGATTTCTTTGCGTTGTGTGGAATATTTGTGCATATCGTGATTATAATAAATGTGATGATGCAACACGATCAAACGACATATTCACCTCGTGAAATGGAACTTACAGGTGAGTTACAAAATGAACCAGGGGAGATAACCCCTCGTGTGTCCGGACAAAGACGAAAATCACCGGTTTCGGTCAGGAGAAACTTATTAGATTCGTTTAATGAAGCTGCAAATACATGTACACCGGTAGCTTCAAGCGCACCTGTGCTTTCAGACCGACAAAATGTGCCGTGTGATGCAAATAATACGCGATTCGATAATTCTGAGGATGGATGGACTTGGATTTTCAAACTATGGACGATCATTTCAGTTCTTATTGGATCACTGTGTGCCGTGTGCTATAAATACTTTCCTGGATATTTGTTGCTGGTGATGACGAAGGAAGTGCTTGTGACGAGTGCCTGTGTTTTCATGATAGGATTATTCATAGGAATTCTGTGGAAGTACTGTTTCCGAAAACGACAAAATATACGTAATCCAAGGAACGTAAGATTTGATTCTCCCCTCGGGAGTAATGTGAATTTCCCTAGATACAATTCATCATACTTAGACGGAAATATGGGTGCCATTGGTAACCCTGTGCAACGCGCTAGTTTCTCGCAACAGGTCCCTGTGAAACGGATATTCAAAGGAGATGGTGAAGATATATGGTCCGAATTTATTCGATATTTTGAAAACATTGCGACAATAAATGGCTGGAATGAGGAGAGAATTCGCATTATTTTCTTTACTGTGTTACGTGGGCAGGCAGAAACTTATGCTTACGGACTTCCTGTGGAAATAAGAAATAACTGGACTGAATTAAAACGGGCTATGGACGATAGATTTGGTCACCGTGCGATGAAAGAGAGCTATGTTGCTGAGGCTAAGATGCGGAAAAAGAAGCAAAGTGAGACTTTTAGAGATTTTGGACAGGCCATAGAAGATCTATATCGCAAGGCATACCCCGACAACAGAGATTACGTACAGGAAAGTAGCATGAAAACTTTTCTCGATAATTGCAGCGAAGATCACGAATTTCGCTTCGCAGTAAAACGAACAAGACCAAGGAATCTACAGGATGCTGTAACTGCCGCAATGCAAGAGGAATGCATTAGGTTAGGCGAAAATCGACGGGAGGATATTGTGAGACCAAACAAACGTGTTCTGTATACTGGAAACGAGGCGATGCAAAAAGTGCGCAATAAACACGATGTTCAGTCGAAAGCTGGTGAACTCCGAACCTTTTCGCAAAAGAGATGTTTTATTTGTAATTCTGCAGACCATTTATCCAGGAACTGTCCGAAAAGAGATAATCATAGAGGGAATTACCGTCAAAACCGCACCGACAACCATTCGAAGTCGTTAAACGACTCGAGACCGAGACAGTAGGCCGTGCACCGGTCGAGAAACCAGAAAGGCCTAGTACAACGATATATTGTGATCCGATTTTCAACGAAGCAGAAGTAGTTAATGAGAGGACACACGGAAAGCACGGAAGTGTTATTCAGTCTGAGATTACTGGAGAGGTGTGTACCAACGAACCTGACTGGTGTTTAAAGTCGTCGTCAAACGCATTGGTTCGTTTCTGTGCAAATAAGGTTAGCCACGGTGATCAGTCAGTGTTCGAGAGCAGGAGCGAACTCAGGATTCCCGGAAGAAAAGGGTTCTTTGTGGATGGACTGATCCAGGGTGCTAATGTGACATGGAAAGTGGATACTGGTGCCCGTAGATCATTTATTACCGAGGATACCTACTACAACATTTTACCCGATAGTAGGCCAGTACTAGAACGAGTACGGAGTAAATTTATAGCGGCGGACGGACAATTTATAGACGTACTAGGGACACCGATTATGATTCTAACTTTCGGAGGAATGAACTTTGAATTTCGGATATTTGTGGGAGGAGTTACCCAAAATCTTTTAGGTGAAGATTTTTATGTGAAATACAAGTGTAATTGGGACCATGACAACTCAGAATTTGTTGCGAAGTTTGATCCTAAGGAAGGAGAACGAACAAATAAAATATTTTGCGCCGAAACTATGGAAATCAATGCGGGACAGGAGGCTATTATTCCGTCATATCTTTCGTATGTAACAGAGGAAGAGGGATTACCTATGTGTTTACAGAAATTTGCTCAAGCTCATGAATTAGTTTTAGCGAGATCTTTACTTAGTGCGCGTGATCGTGATGTGTGTATCCGTGTGTACAATCCAGGAGTGGAACCAGTAGAAGTGAGGAGGGGTACAGTTATTGCGTTATTCATTCCGGTTCAGCATGTTAGTGAACCGATTAGTGCTACGAGTGATGTGAACGTAGTACGTGAAGAATGTGAAACTACATGTAGTGATTTGCCGGTGCATTTAAAAGCTGCTTATGAGGAAGGATGTGAAAACCTCAACGAGGAGCAGTGTATGAAGTTTAAGGAATTCCTAATTAGAAGATGTAATGTGTTCGCGAATCCGAATGGGAAGTTGGAACGAGTAGAATTCGGAGAACACGACATAAAATTGAGTGATGAGAGACCATTTAATGAAGCACCGCGTAGAGTACCTATATTCAAGAGGGAAGTTTTAGACGCGGAGATAGAGAAGTTAGAGAAGCAGGGTCTCATCGAGAAATCGAATAGTCCGTGGTCTTCACAGTTGGTTTTAGTGAAGAAAAAGGACGGAAGTTGGCGTGTATGTGTAGATTACCGCCGTTTGAACGCTTTAACAGTGAAGGATGCGTACCCCATACCGAGGATAGAAGATGACCTTGATGCCCTGAGTGGATCAACGTGGTTTTCCTCACTAGATTTAAATATGGCGTATCACCAGGTTCCAATGTCAGAAAACGACAAACAGAAGACTGCATTCGCAACTCCTCGGGGAGGATTGTACGAATATACAGTGATGCCTTTCGGATTGTGCAACGCTCCTGCAACTTTTCAACGCATCATAGAGCGAGCATTGATAGGACTTCAGTGGAAAATAGCCGTTTTGTACTTAGATGACATCGTAGTTTTCGGCAGAAATTTTGACGAACATATGGAAAATTTGGAAAAAGTGTTCGATCGATTAGACGAAGTGAATCTTAAAGTGAAAGCGAAAAAGTGTTCATTTTTCAAGGAGGAAGTGAAATTTCTAGGACACGTAGTATCAGCCAGAGGAATACAAACGGATCATCAGGAAAATCAGAATCAATAAGAAAGAATCTACAGCTAGTGAAAGTGAGAAATTAGAAAGTGATCCTGTGAAAACAAGGCGTGGCCGTGTGATCAAACGCCCTGTTCGTTTTAGAGAATAAGAAAACACGTTTTAGTTTTCTGTAAATAGTAGTTAGCAGTGAGCGCTCACCAGTAGTTTAGTTCGTGTTATATGTATTTGTTATATTATCAACGTTGGATTGGCACACTACGGACGTTGCCCGGAGTCCCCGTAGTATATTTGGATTTATGTGCGTTGTGTATTTGTTATATTAGCAACGTTGGATTGACATACTACGGACGTTGCCCGGAGTCCCCGTAGTATATTTGGATTTATGTGTAATCGTGTTTTCTGTGTTTCATAATCAACTTTGGATGGACATACTACGGACGTTGCCCGGAGTTCCCGTAGTTTATTTGGATTTATGTGTATATGTGTTTTCTGTGTTATATAAAATTATCAACGTTGGATTGACATACTACGGACGTTGCCCGGAGTCCCCGTAGTACATGTATATTGAAAGATGATTGGATGATTGGAGTTGCTACAGTCGCATCCTGGATTCCCTGTAGTATCAGATGAACGGATGAACTACGGACGTAGCCTGGAATCCCCGTAGTTTTAACAGGATCAGATGAACTCAGATGTTTCAGACGTTACCATAGAAGTGAACTGAACTTCAGAAGTGACATTTCTTAAACTACGTGGACGCCCCTCAATAATTGATGAACTTTTGTGAAGAACGATCTATGTGCATAGACACTCTTGTGAATATCATTGACATTTTGATATGACTTTTTATCTTTGAAACTATTCTTTACATTATCATGTTGCTTTATTATGATTGATTGTATTTTGAACGGAGTCAAAATCTTAGGTGGGGGGAGTTGTAATGTTGTAATGTAAATAAGTTTAAATATGTTTATATGTCTGTATATTATCTATCTTTATTATATAATTGATTTAAACGTACTCTATATACGTAAAATACAACGCCCATCTGACCAGCGTAATCGGCAACTTACGCTGAGTTGCCAATATATTGGCAGCTCACGTCACCTGGCCCTGGAAAACGGCAGCTCACGCCGGGTTGCCCCAGCGTAGCTATAAATAGCGACGCGCAGGTGGCCCAGCATCTCAGTGTCTAGACAGTGTCTGTAGAGTGCGCGTCGCTATCCTTCAATTGTTATACTTTGTTTCTATATCGTTTTAATCATATCGTAAACTTGTAAATAAACTAAGAAACTTTATTCGGATTTGAATATTATCTTTTCACAAAGGATTATCATCACACCGAGGATTTACACCACAATATTTGGATTAATATACATTGTACATACATTTTTACCGTGTACGCTACCAAAGGGATTTCATTACACCTATTACACAAATATTACTGAGTGACCGCAGTGGCCTACGTTACACATACTGTAAAACGAGAATATTTAGCGCTCGATTTATTTTAGCGCCATTAGCGCAAAGGCATGGTTGCGCTAAATTAAGTAGTGCGCTAAAATTTTCAGATGCAACATCAAATTTCAATAAGAAATTATTCGACATTTTATTCAAAGTGCATTAGACCGTGTCCACGGCATGGTCTATCCGGCAACGCTTGTTGTTTTTATAGCTAATTAGATAATTGGATTAACGCTAGCGCTTGGGTAGATAATGATAGAACACGCGCCGTGATTTACATGTACATTTGTACTGGGTAGATCATGATTGTCTACGTGTCGTAATAACCAATGATGAAGTATAAATAAAAGTCGGACGAGATTATTCTTTAACAAAAAAAAAAAAACTGAAGTTGTCTTTAATCGGAACAAATTTTCATTCAAACCCAATCAGATAAAAAAATTGTAGTCGTACCTCAATGCAGGAATAGACGTTCGTATGTATCATTTCTAATGAGAAGACTTCTGTCTCGCTTATATTTAGATGGCGTAACATTTGTGTGAAAACACAGTACTTTATAATACAAGGTACATTATACGGTAAAAAAGGAGATCTATAAAGAAAAATACAAGCATACGAATAGGAAATTCAATTGTCCAACACACATGCCGGCATGTAGTCAATACCTCTATGTATAACGCTGTGAACATGTAAATTAGATGCGCATGCAGTCTTTAAAGGATTTATTTACACAACGTGAATAAAATCGGGATGTTAGCGCCGTTGCCGTAAAATGATTCGTTACGCCAAGTTGAAAAATTGGGACGATATATATTCATCCATGTTACATAAAGAACAGTGTTATTTTCTTTTATCACTTTAAATTGAATTGATAATTAGTTCGTATTACCAACGATCGTTTGAACATGAGACACGACGGATATTTTTTGTCTGACGTTACAAAAAAATACGATTCATCGACGGCAATTTGCTACCGGCGATGTCTGAGAAACAAAGTCCTAAAGTCACTGTGCGCTAATTTTATTGACCAGATGGTCTCTATGCGCTAAATTAAGTTTGCGCCAAAAGGTTCTCTTCCCTCATTGCGCTAAAATATGTTTGCGCTAAATATTCTCGTTTTACAGTAATGAAATAATCCTAGTATGATTCCTATCGGATTTTAAAATAATTTTACAATATTCTACATGTACACATGTATCTACCTCATCTCATGGAATGATAGAGAATGAACTGGAAAAATTCAAAAGACTATTTACTCGTAAGTTAATGATTATGAATATCTAAGTTTCTCACCCGTCAAAACCTGTATCTACTTGGTAATCAAACTTAAGACTTGTAGTTGACTGGTAGATAATCTCTGATATAATGAGTATAAAGATGAAGACAAATACCAAGATTGAAACTGAAAAAAATAAAATCAAAATATATTTATAGACTGACATGATATTAGAGTTATTCAGAAGCCAATTAGCTTGATTAGGGATTTCAAAGGAGAAAAATAAATGTACATAGCTATAATCCCTTAATCCCTTTTGCGATTCGGGCACAGACCGTTTACGAGTAAGGACTATCATGAGTCAATGGCGGCACAATAAATTAAACCATGCATCTGTGCCTGAATCGCAAAATTATCGGAATGATAGGTAGCAATTGGTTGTGTAATTAATATTTTTCCTGTCCAGTTGATTTGGACAGCAAAATAAGTATCTTTATCGCGAAATTATGTCAAAGACAATCAATTAATTTTAACTGTGATGTAACATATATATGAGAGTCGGTACTTTAACCATCCACAATTTTTTAAACTGCTTGTCACAAAGCATCATAAAAATGATAGATCTAGTATGAGTAAAATGACAATGTGAATTCTTTCTGAGAAAAAAAAATCTCTTGACTGTTTGTCTTCCTTAATAATAAGGTTACGTGCCAAGTTGAAAATTGTAAACAGCCCAGTTTTACCTCCGCCGCCCGAAGCTGTGGTCTCTTTGCAGTCATCAAGGACTTTAGGGAAGGCGTCCAGTTCTTTAACTACCTTTAGGGCTTGTTTTCTGTTCACAACATTCATCCGCCTCATCTTAAATTTGTTTTAAATGTGGTCAAAAAATTCCTAAAGCTCGTTACATTTTGCAGGAAACTAAAAAGTCGTGCATAAAGTACAAAATGCGCACGTGAAGTAATAGTTCGGAAATCGTACTGTCAAGATGGCAAGAAATCATGAAAGAAAGTGATTTCGAAAAATAACCTTTTCTGCATTATACATAAAGAAGCATTTCCAGCAAGTAAAAATACATGGAAAATGAAATGAAATTGTGTAAACGGGGGAGGGGATATTTCATTTTTTTCATACTTTGTTTACAAGGATTTTATAATTCTTTTATTAAATGTGACATTGTTGGCCAATTTAAACATTTTGAAACATTAGTTCTTCTAGACTAACATCAGCATAATGTCAATCTAAGGTGAAGAATTTTCTATAATTCACATAACATATTCCAGTGGCCTTGACCCCTGGTCTTTTGATTATCAATGTCATCCCCTCATCATCATTGACATTACATATACAGTCTGTAACAGTGTTGATCATATGATCAAAAGTAATATGAAACTCCTAATAGATATTTTTATCACATGTATATAATTAAAATTTCCATACAATTTCCTTTTGTGACCTTGACCTTAAAAACCACTCAAACTCCACAATTCAAAAGGTTTCCCCATCTGCATGCATGAGCTCAACCTTGAATAAGACCTTGTCTAGTGTCAACTGTCCAAACAAAATCCCACTGAACAACAAGAAAAATTGAATGGTGTCAAAAATGACAATTTTCACATGTAGCTCTAGGCTCTAAAAAATGGAACTCTGGGGGCAAAATTAAAAATTTCTGGAAATCTGGAATCCGAAGAAGCAGAGATCGAATTCTGCATTAAAGCAGAAGACTGTAAGTCTGATCGTGCTTGACAATCTCTTAAGCTAAAAGGAATTACAACGTTTATGAAACAAGTAATAACCTTATATATGCATGAAAAAGCCCGACTGCATGACCCGACAGATGGACAGACATTGGACAAAATTATCATCGCATGTCACCTTTGCCCGAAATTGAAGCAACATAAAAACGACAGAAAAATACTGTATAAGTTATACATGTACCTATTATTAAGCTTCTTCAACTCAGTGTATAAAAGCCAATTCCTACTAAACTCTAACTTACATGTATGTGTTCGGAACTTGGAAGGAAGTCATAATGAAAATACCGCCAAATTTTGTGATGTCTGGTGTCTGTCCACCCAATGAATCTACTGGAAAATCAGCTATTGTATACTGTAAACATGGAAATTTTTGCGAGGGGGTAATTTTCGAATTTTTTGCGATAAGAGGGATTTCACGAAAAATTCCCCCACTGTTGCATTCTTACAATGGGAAAGTCATTTTTATTGTGAATATTTCCCCCACGCCAAAAGTCTTGATGTAATAATCGTGAAATTTTTCCCCCGCGAAAATAACCATGTTTACAGTATCACAATCCCATGTATTGCATGTTGACAAGGCAATGGTGCATATGTGTCGTAAACTTACAGGTACTTCATTAGTACATAAATAAGTAAATTCTGCTCCATCTCCATTAATTGCCAATTCTAATATGACTTGATTCTTTTTCCCTATTAAGACAACAGACGCGAGCTGGGCTCTATTCTCCAATATAGGCCCTATAGCGATAAGCCACGCCTACCCATTTTCTGAAAACAGATAAACCGGCAGGAACTGGTTTTTACCAAGAATCGATTTTGTCGTAAGGTCCAAGTTTGGTCATCATTAGAATAGAAATAAAAAATGACAAGCCGGGCTCTATTGTCTCATAATGCCCTCGCGCCCTCAGCCAATCACATTTATCACCTCGCCGCTGGCGCGGCTTGGTAATAAATGTGATTGGCTGAGGACGCTCGGGCATTATGAGACAATAGAGCCCGGCTTGTCATTTTTTATTTCTTAAATAAAAACGCTTGGGACAAACAAAATATTGAATCTTATTTTGTTTGAGCTTAAATCTATAAAATAAACCCTAAATACAACAATTTTAAATACTTTATTTAAAGTACATATTTTCATAAAAAAGAACTTATGATATGTTTAAAGACATATATATCATGTATATTATAAAACAACCATATTCAATAAATGTTCAAAATGTTTGATACATTTGGTGTTAAACCAATTACCATACTTAAAAGTTGGAGATAAATCGATTTAAAATCATTCAATAACTTTTGTAGCAAATCGATCAATACAAGGAATGTGGGGTTTTTTGTTCTGATATGTTTATGAAAATTGAAGATCATAACATATACATGCACACTAAATCAACAAATCGATGTATGCATTTGTATATAAAATAAGAAAATGTTGTAGAAATATCAAATACTCAAAGACATTTTTTTTTAATTCACAATTATGACACTAAGAGCAGAAATGTAAGAATGAAAATTTTAAATGAAAGTTCAAACCTCCCATCCTAGAAACATTAAATAAGACTCTCGTATACATCATATAACATGTGCATGTATAATTTCATTCACATAAAGAAAAATTCATACAGAGATTTAAGAGAAAAACTTGCACTTAAAAAAATATCATAATTCATTGCCCTTGCTGTTCAGATACGTGTAATTCATTGCACAAAATTTCACAAACAGCTTTTAACAAACATATGAAAATGATTATACATGTAGTGATCTTGATTGAGAGGCACTATACAACCTATATGCATAAATGCTGTAATATTAAATAATTCATAAATGATAAAATAATCTTGATAAACATGTGAAAACTCAAAATTCTACATGAGCTGTAAGAAATTCACACGTCAATTCCACAGTTACATGTAAAATCTAGTTTTCCTGATACAATGGTCTATTGAAAACTTGAAAGATCACCAAATCTAAAATAGTTATGTATACAATGTGCAAATATTAAATGATCCTGATTAAACAGGGAGCTAGAATTTTTTTTCAAAATCTACTTGCCACGGGCAACTCAAGGCTTAAAATTTACATGCCAGACTCAAAAATCACTTGCCCCCAGGATAGGTCTTATACTGAAAGTTGATGAAATGTGGCATGTTTGATAAATCGAGTGCTTGATTCTTCAGAATATCAAAATTAAAACCCTTTCTACAGAATAAGATAAGAAAGAAATTTGAATGAAGAGGAAAAAATGTTCAAGAAGTCTACTTGCCCACGGGCAAGTGAACACCTTTCCTGACCTAACTTTTCACTTGCCCCGGGCAACGGGAAATGGGAATTCTAGACCCCTGTTACAAAGTAATATGATCTGATAGATGATTTTCTTTATATTTGATATTAGCAGCAAAATGTGAAAACTTTTTACATGAACTTGATGATGGTCAGATAATTTTTTTAACATGATGATGGTCAAATAATTTTTTTTACGATAAAATGTTAAGACAACCATTGTAACAGGCAATTTATATGTACATGTACATAGGAGAGTTCTTGGTAAAAATCTCTGAATTGATGCAAAATATGTGAGAAAAAGTATAAATTATTGTTGAGGCAATGATATTGAGAAATCAAGATATTACATGTATGTCACGTGTTCAAAAAAAAAAAAAATTCAATCAAATATTATGTCATGCATGCCAATTTATAACAAATGTAATTCATAATAATGAATATAAAAATGGAATGAAAAATTCCTGGCGATGAACTTGATTTTAAGATTAAATATGAATCTTTTTTTGGTACAGTTTACAACAAGCTCCGTATTATCTGTATAGATGGTCGTTTGATGATGCCCTTGATGAATGTGGAGTATTGCCCCTTGAACGTCGACTCATCTCGTGCCATGATTTCTCCTCCGAGTATCTCAAATTTCTCATCTTGCGTATAAGTAATCCTGCTAGCACAATCCCTAAAATCTGAAATTAATTTTGATTGTTCTAAAAAAATAGTTTCATGACTTAAAGAAAACTTATTCTAACATTTATTTGTCACAAAATTTCATACCGTATATATAAATGATGGTGATAAATTCAGGATCTGGAAACAAGTTTGGAAAACTTGTGCTAATCCATCTCCTAAGAAAACTTGATGAAGTATGTAGAATCTTAGGAAAACTATTCAGTCTTTTTGATATTACAGAGTTACATCTCCTTCCCATTTTGGATGGTATCTGACGTGAACTAATTCGGTAATTGTGACGTCATCAATTTCTATGAAAACCCGCATAAAAACCTGCTTCAAATCTGATATATTTCTATAATAGGAATTTCATTACAATATATATGCACAACCAATGTAATTCCCTTAGATGCAAATATTGATACAAACATGTTCCATTTCTGCATGAAAACACTTAAATTGTGACGTCACAATGCATACCATCTAAAGAAACATGCCACAACGGCTGTTCCATCCTGCAAACTGAACCTGCGGTAACCTGAATTTTAACGTCACCTCTTTACCCAGAAAAACGCGATTTCAGAAAAAAGAATGAAATTAACAACTTTAGTGCATCACATGATAAATCCTTGGAATTCCATTGGTTGAGCACGCGAGGACTATGAAAGAATAGTGCCCGGCGACCGGGCACTATTGTTTTTTGCTTAACAGAGTTACGTCGCTTGGAGAGTAATGCCCTATTAATAGGTGACGCCACTTCCTTGTAAATAATCTGAATTGCAAAGTCTATCCTTTTAAAATGCTAAATTGAGGTCATGTGGTGCACTAAACTTATTAATACCCGTTTATCTCATAGTGTTGCTTATGGAAGGTAAATAGTGCCCTCGCCAACGCTCGGACACTATTCCTTCCAAAAGCAACACTATGAGAGAATAGTAACCCACACAAATGGGCATTAATAGGTAAACAGCGCATATATATAGAATAAAAGTAATAATTTGTGTTTTGTTACGGGGATGCAACACACAGCAAGTGTATTTATCGCATGAAATGCCCCAATGCGCATTACATGTACTATAAATGCACCTGCTGTGTGTTGCATACCCGTAACAAAACACTTCAAATTAAGACACTTATTCTCTATATACCGTAATTTACAATGGGAAGTAACTCTGTATATGTAAAGCACAGGATAAGTTTATGTAATGTTCATTCAAAACATGCGCAAATAGACGGAAAGGTTCAGATTATTCTATTTATGGGCATGGACTTGCAGAAACCTGACATTCTACGCCTAGCCATATAATAGATTGCGGATGAAGTACCTTTCATATTTCATCAAATATTGCAAGAGATCTAGCCAACTAACAAACTTTCATAAAGATACTGGCCACCCTCTGTATATTCAGTCAGAGCCATTCAATGCCTTTATCACTCACCTCTCAAATACAAAGAATGCCAGGGTTGGTTATGTAACACTGTGTGTGGCCTTGATGATACTAATATAAACTATATACATGTATTTCTTCTTTACACAAAGCCGTTATATTTGTGAGGTGCTTAAACTTACCATCCAACAGAGTGTGCCGATTCCCAACCCTGCAGCTACGCCCATGTACTCTATGAAAAGGTCAACAATGGCTTTTCCACAACCCTGAAAATTATGAATAAAAGATTCAAGGTAGAAAATCATCTGCAATTTGTATAAATTTAGAATAAAAGAAAAAAAATTCGATTGCCACGGCACTAAATTTTGAATTTCTGAATTTACATGTATGTATTGGACTCTGTACACTGACATCATTTTTTAGTGCCATAGCCAAAATATTTCGCAGGATCATCTGGTTTAAACTACTCAACCGATAAACACTTAATTTCCTAAAATACAGGATAATGTTTACATAACTAGTAGATTCCCCATGTTAAATGCCCATTAGGCAACGTAATTATATTCCGATAACTTGGTTGCTATGGGACATTTTTCGAGTTAACGTACTACGCACTTCGCACCCCGAACTTCGCACTTTAGGGGTCACATAAAAGAAAATAGGCGCGATTAGAAACATTAAATCAGAACACACTTGGACGAAAGGGCAATGGACAACTTTAAATATGTATTGATACAAATGAAAACAAATAAATTCTTCATGCAGAGTACTCTAAGTTCATAGGAATAGAATTTATATTTTGCGTTTGTGACAAAGTCCCTTGGAAATGCAATGTCCGAAGTCCGAGAGCATGAAAAATGTCTATTGGGACGTCACGTTCAAGTTTTACAAGTAGGGAGAATTTACCAAGTTGAATGTTAAAATACATTTGACCTTGTTACATGCAAAATGTGCAATGTGCATACAAATAAAAATGATTGATAATTAGAATAAATGTAAACATAAGTAATGACTGTCTTACTTTTCGATTCACGGAATTTGCACGTGACCAACCAGAATAGTACATCCATGAACACCAAAAGTAAGACAGTCATTTCTAAATGTCTTGAACCATGGGCAAAGCAAGACAATGCAAAGCAATGTAGTGCAAACGTGGAAATTTTTGTGTGGGGTTAATTTTCACCTATTTCAAGAATCTAGGGACTTGGCAAAAATTTCTCCCATGCAAAAATAACCCTGCTGTAATCTTACAAAGGCAGAGCCATTTGTATCACAAACATTTACCTAAAGCATAGTGTCTTGATGTTATAATCGATGTTATAATACTGCTGAAAACTAAACCTTTTTGAGAGTTTTGAGAAATTCTGTACCGGTAACACATTCTCATCACAGACATTGACCCTGAAATTTACGGTGTTTTTTTTTTTTGCATATCATGTACATTTGAATATTTAACTTGCCTTTTTCCACAGATTGTTATTTACAACTGTAGGTTGGGGCCCACCTTGGTAGGCATCTGTGTACATCACACAATACTGGTATTCAGGATTGGGCGTGTTCTGATAGCGACGGTAATCTGAGCAACAAGTCAGGGGTACCGCATTCTCCAGCTGTATGTTTACTTCGTCGGCATAGCGATCTTGATACTTCAGGGCAGATATCCAATCAGATCCCTTGTAATCTTCAAACCCAACCCCTCCACAGCACAGCAGCTGAAAAAGTAGAGAAACAGTAGAAAGGTAAGGTGAGCTGCCGATTCAGTCCTTATCTCCATGTTGAATAGTTCAGATTTTAAAGTTTCTGATATTAAACCAGTTTTGTGTAAGAAACTAATGACGTCCCAAGAATATTTCATTTTTACAGCCATGTACTTTTTAATTATAACTGATTTCAAAATGTCTCGAATGATAGAGAATATCAATGTACAGATGTATATGAAACAAATTATGTTCCAAGAATATTTCATTTTTACAGCCATGATAGATCTCAAAATGTCTTTATAAAGCTTTTAATGTAAGAGATTATCAATCCAAATAACAATCAATACATCATAACTTTCTTGGTGTGCTTTTTACTTGAGTGAGCAGGGTTTTTTTTCCTTGTTTTGGGGCCGAATTTCGGCCTCTTCCCAATGCCAAATTTCTTGTATTTTTCCCAAAAAATCACCCTGAAATTCCCAAAGAGGAATTATGAAAAAATCACCTGTGAAAATAAGACCTAAAACCTGGAAGTCAGCACAAAATGTGCTATTTCTAAGTGCATTTTCTAAAGTTCTTTTATTCATCCCATGTTCAGTTCCAGCAAATCAATGGATTATCAGTGTTAATTAATTATACTTTAAGGTTATACTTTGGTGAGAATTTGTACAAAAATTTTCCCAATTTCAGCAAAATGTCGCAAATTTTCCCAAATGGGACAGGCACAGGCACCTTCCCCAAAATCAAAAAAAAAAACCTGAATACATCATAACTTTCTTGGTGTGCTTTTTACTTGAGTGAGCAGAGATGGTTAAGTATGACGAGAATCATCATCCAACACGAGTCAAGGTCAAATCAAGGTCAAGGTAACAAAACATACCCGCCCTGTGCTTGAACAGTCAATATAACTTTTTTACTTTGAGCACTTCAAACTTTTGAACACTTCTTAAGTGTCTACTGATGTAGTGGATAGCTAGTTGTGGCTTTAAATTTGTTTTCAATATACATGTATACACATATGTTTAATGTTATTTTATTTTCTTTACTAGGGCTTGAAACTTGGGAATGTCTGAATTCCATTTTCTTATCCAGAGCTCAAAACTTGTGGTTATCTGGTCAACAAAAAAAAAAAAAAAATGAAACTACTCAGAAGAACCTGATTTTTGCTCTTAATGAACAAAAACTTGTTCAAAAATTTCAAGGAGTTTTGAGGCTTGATTAACAAGTCAAATATTTTCTAGGACTCGCTACATTGAACAGAACAATGCTGCTTGCATTTACACATACATACCTCTACCTGCATGAAATCAAAGGCACGTGTAATTCTTTGCTCTTTCCCATAGTCTCGTTTTAAGACTTCAGTCAGTACCTGAGAGTTCTGTATTTCTATCTTAATCTGAAACAGAAGAGTATACATGTACTATTTCGTCTTCCACCGCAACGTCATAGGTTCCTTCCACTACTTTCCACTCTCAATATGACCTTGCCTTCACCCCTTAGGTCCCATGTATTTTTCAAATTAATTAAAAAGGAAATTACATAAATTCAGATTGAAGATAGGGATAAAGTTAGAATAACTGTTGTAAATTATGGCGCCAAAAATTAAAAGTAATCGCATTTGTTGTTTTCCGACGTCATTAAACTACAATGACGTGATGTCATAATAGGGCCGCCGACAGAAATCCTGTCGAAACTGGGGACCCCTGAATCCAAGGGTACTTTGCGATGAAGCGTCGCGCGGAATGTGATGAAACCCTTGGTGCACCAAGATGGTACTATTTTTCAATATTTCCAATTAATACCATTGTTGAAACTTAACAAATCAGATTCATTTTTGAAATTAAAGAAATGCATTGCAATTGTCATTAAACACTGTATACATGTACATGTACATCTGAAAAGTAAACGGTAAAATTTTAAATAAATGTAGAGGGCAATTTGTCCAATATAAAAGAAATTGTTTCTGATGGTAGAAAATTAGCTTCTTGAGAAGACTTCAATTCCTTCCCATTTACTGTGATATATGTATTTGCAGATAGAGGGACTCCACCAAAAAATTGCTAGGGAACGTATGAAGATGGATACTGAGTGAGTTTTCATGGCTCAGTTGTTGTTACACTGAAAAATTTACCTCCTGTCTGTTAACGTAGCACCATACTGCACCTCCTATCATCAAGAGTATAGACAGTGTCAAACAAGTTATATACTGAAATAAAAAGAGAAAGTACATTACATAAAATAATAACCGTGAAACTTAAAAAAAAAAAAATGTGATATACGATTTTCAAGTCCAAGGAATATCAAAGTGTGGGACCCTTACTTGTACTGCAATTCACCAGTATTAATCATGTACAAGATTGATCGACTTATGAAATATTATACATGTCATAACAAAGGTTAAGTTTTCATAACAAAGGTTAAGCTATAAACTAAGAAAAGTGATTACTTTAGTTTAATTAGTTTAAACAATATCTTATTCAAAAGATTTGAAAAGGATTGGACAATAGGCATCGCAAAGCCTAATTAAGTCCTCTCTCAAAGTGAATAGTGATTTCTTTATTTATGATACATACCGTGAAAAGAGGGCACTTGTACTTTGGCTTTGCCCCGCCATAGATTCCTACGATGCTATAAACGACGACAAAAGCCCCTCCTGCTACAAATATGTAACATGCTGTTCTATACTTGTTTAGTTTTTCTGACGACTGCACATATTCGTTAAACCAGAAATCTACCAGCGGATAGAGGGAGAATCCAAACACTGCACCTCCGAAAAGCTGTAATTATGATAGATAATAGAGAATATGATATAGATGTACAATCAAAAGGAAACTATGTAATCTGCTCCATCTACATGCATTAGTGTGAGTAGACACACGACCAAATTTCCGCCATGGTTACAGGTGCATGTGTCTCTGGATTGATCACTTTGCTGTATGAAAAAACTGTGATTTTGTTGATTATTAGTTCATCATTCAAATCTGCTAAAACATTTGAGTTTGAGGAGCTAAGAGGTTCCTTTGATAAATTCTAGTATAATAGTTTTTTTCTTGTTATAAGCATTAGATTCCAGATACACTCCTCCCCCGCTATATCTCCCCCCGTTATAACGCCAAACTCACTTACCACCATACTTTTGTAAAGAACAGAATTCTCATTATATAAATCCCCCGTTATAATGCCAAACCTGCATACCGCCATCTGCCACTTATGTAAAAGTACAAACAACCGTTAATCCCTTGATTAATTATTATAACCACCAAACAAGGTAATTATCCAGGTAATTAAGCGTTCTCTAACACAAATAATTGTTGTTTTAAATAAACACTATTTCAGGTAAAATAATTATTCCAAAATGCTTGATTTTCACCTATAATATAGATTTGACCACGCGACCGAAATTTACACTTATACCGTAGATGGCGATATGCGCCCTTCACAGCAGGGTGAATGGGAAAAAAATACAGAGAATCAAATTGTTGAATCTTTCTCTTCATTCAGTTCATTGCCCATTTTATGTCATCAATACAATTCATATTGACGAATTTCCTGCCACTACTGCATTACATGAAGCGCTTGTACGACAGACTCTTTTTTTATCATCCAATGAAAACTGTTGTTACATGTTAAATTAGAAATTTGAAGAAATTTGAATAATTGATTTAGAAATTTGTTTTTACTATTTCAAATTTGTTTTCATGTCCATTTAGAAATTTGTATCGTATCTTAGACTTACAGACAGGTCCAGGTGTAATAGGGAAAAAACAAAAAACGCAGTGTATTTATTTCAGGTGTTTTCTACAGGTAAATCAGAAAACACAGTGTTATTGTATTCCCCCTCTGTCACTTTCATCCCCCTCTGTAGCTGCTATATGCCCCTCTGATGGAAGGTGTGAAAGTCGCTCAGGTGTGGAAGTTACCCTGACAAAAGGCCAGGTAGTGGCATTTATACTAGAAGGAAATATTAGATACCATTACATGTATGAAGGCTGTTTTCTGTTTATTTTTCAAAACTTAACAAACACTTGAAGTTTTCACATGTATAAAAGTGTATTCTAATTTCATAATTTAAACTTTATAATATCAACTAATTTTATAATAAATTGAAGTTTGTTATTGGACATTCAAAAACTGAAATTAAAACATGCTAAAATATAAGATAAAATTATTTTATAATTATACTTTTTTTTTCTTTTGAATATCCATAATTATCTTTTTATTTTTATTTTTTTTTCACATATTGGACATTCAAAAACTGAAATTAAAACATGCTAAAATATAAGATAAAATTATTTTATAATTATACATAATTATCCTTTTCTTTTTCTTTTTTTTTCTTATTCTTTTTTTTTTACTGTACATATGGATATCTGAAAGAAAAAATATACATAAAAACAAAACAATGATTATAAAAAAAATTATTGTACTTTGTAATTATACAAAATTTCATTCAATTAAAGAAAAGCTTTTTAAGAATTGATACATATTTTTCAAACATGTCAAAGAATCGATTTCAGGGTCAGTGTCCCCCCCCCCCCCCTCATGAATTTGTCCAATACTTTCAGCCGGTAACGCTGCCTGTGCAAACAACATATACCCCTGCGTTAATCCGATTATCTGTTTAGCTTAGGTGACTTCTCCGGACAATGATTTCCCACGCCTCAGAATATGAACTAGATACAACACGGGAATTATAAATTTTAGAGTCCTCACAATTATGGCCGGGGTACTGGAGTTTGATATATATTTTATGTCGTTTAAACAGTCATAAAGTGTTTGTATATCAAGTTCTCCCAGATTTTAAGTAAAAAACGTCACGATTTTTTTTTCATAAATACTAAAGATGGGTTAATTATTTTGCGCTCCTGTAACAGTCAGATTTTTTTTTTTTTTTGACTGACAACAACATTTATATCGTTACGCGATAAACTTATGACACGTGACGGTACGACGTGAATCAAGCAATACATGTAAACGTTTTCTCGTAGCGGGGGGTATGTCAATATAGAAATATACAATGTACACATGTATTTTGATAATGTAACACGTTTCATCATACATTTAATGAAGGAAAATTACGGTCTACATGTTTAAAGTACGACGGAAAATGAGATTAACGTACGTGCGTAGTACAGGTGGAAGCCACAAAAGCCGTTTCTCTGGTAAATACAAGCTTGCTGTGGACTACAAGACGTTTAACACCTGGAACCAGGTATAAATCAATAAACACAGCGCGGTATTTATGTCTTTTAAACGACACCGTAGACTTTATCATCTTTTAACTTCCCGTCTAAATAGGACCTTTAATATAATATATTGATCTTTGAAACCATCACGGACATTTCACTGACGTTCAATCGTGTATTTATCCCACAGACTAGGAATTTACAGCATGGAGTACATCGGATACGAAAGGGGGGGGGGGGGGGTGTACCAATACTATGTTCTCAAAACCTGGCAAGTCGGGCGACTACGCTATTTTAGTTGGTGCCGTCTACGTCGCCGGAGATTATTAAAGTGGCGTTCAGTGAGCCGTACAGGTGTGAAAGAGAGTCGTGGTATCGACAGATATTCAATATCAAGATAAACATGATAGATAGACAATCCCCCCAACACTTTACCCTTTCTTTTTTTGTAAAATATTAGGGAATGAAAGAGAGAGTTACGTGAAATGTATTTGCGGCATCTAAATATTTCTGCAATTACATTTTTTTTTCATAATATTTTTTATAATAAAATAGCGAATATTACGTCGGCGCTTCGGGCCGGTAATTTTGTTTTTTTCGATATGCTTTTTTAATTTATTAACAAAGTCGCAGTCTACCTTCCCTCCAAAAAAAAGTAAGAAGGTGGCGGAATTGAGGAATGGCCAGGCCTAAAACGGCGGAATAGTAAGATTTTTTTAGTGTTGTAAATGTAGAAGCAGAGTTCGTGAAATGTATTGGTTTTAGCGGATTTGCTGATAAAAAAAAAATTTGGGTCCGATAAAATCGCACGTTATATCTTTTATTTGTACGGATAAAAATCCCTAAATGTCCTACATTTAATTGGAAGATTTCAAGAACTCTGCAAAACTCTACAAAAGACTACAAGACTCTACAAAATTAAACGATTAGGTCCTATTCAAAAGCAATGGTAAACTACCTACACCCCCCCCCCCCTCTTTTGTTAGTCCCCTACCGGTAACGCCGAAGGGAACCCTTTCCTAAATTTTCAAGACAAAATTTTATAGACAGTCGTTATACTGTGCGCAGTCAGCCAAAAAGGTGTGAAAAACAAGTTGATTGTCAACCCCTCTGCCAGAAATATACTTGGACTAGGTAGAAGATTACCGTACCTGCGTACCTGTAAAATATAATTGCATTACCGCGCCCGCTCGACCCCCCCCCCCCCCCTTTTTTTTAAGAGAATCAATGGATGGGATATTCACCGTTTTTAGAACTATAAAGCAGCAGACAGTGTTGTGAGTCGGGAATTTCTGTTTTTTTTTTGGGGGGGGGGGGGGGGGGGAGGGGGTCTGGAATAAGTCGGTACTATAGAGGATATTTTAATGTCATTCCGTATAGTTCTTTTCCCCCTCCCTCTCTCTCTCTCTCTCTGAATATTCTCTCTCTTAATTTTTCAATTTCAACTTATTTGGGGTACGACGAACAAAAAAAAAATC
This sequence comes from Pinctada fucata, assembly GCA_028142955.1. Taxonomy (NCBI): domain Eukaryota; kingdom Metazoa; phylum Mollusca; class Bivalvia; order Pterioida; family Pteriidae; genus Pinctada; species Pinctada fucata. The sequence continues at coordinate 44,042,652 of AP027102.1, read as the reverse complement.
AAATAAAAAAATTAAAATAAAGTAAAACGAATAGAATAGAATAGAGGCCGGAAAAAGTGAATAATAACTATTCATAAAAAGCAAACAAAATGTATTCCGCACGCGAACAGACCGGCCTTTTTAATACATGTAATTTTCATCGACAAATGGCCAGTAGCTCTGAATCGTCAACGTGGATAATCTTTAGAAATATTTACAATGCGTGAATGAAGTCTTTAAGACAGCGTTCTATTCATCGTACACCTTATACTCGCAGATTAGACGCTGCCGTAAAATGACTTGTCACGGCGCGCTGATTGTACGTTGGAACATTTTTTATTTAAAGACGGATTTACAAGACAATGTTATTTCCTTAGATAAATAGATAGATAGTAACCAGCGATCGGAAATTAACCAGCGACCGGAAGCTATGCATGACGGATTTTTTTTTTCATGAATACGTACGTCTCGTCGGTGAAAAATTATAGCGCGTGGCGGTGTCTGGGAAACAAAGAATGAATTTTATATGGCCGGGTCTACATAAAATAAATACGATAAATTAGAGAAACAAGAGGAGAGCGATTGCAAACTCAAATACCGACTTCTTTGAAAATTAATAGATCGGAGTCCATGGCCGAACATAAAGTACAAATACACAATGTATTTATTTCAATAAAAATGTTTAAACCTAGAATTGACACGTACATTTTTTTGTACATGTATGCAAAGACGGGGTTCATCTATAAACTTTATGTATATTGTCAGATAGTTAAACTGTAAACAAATCAAAATAATTTGGGCCTATTTGTATATGAAATTTTTGTTCTATTTCCAGTTACTCAATGTTTTTTTTTTTTCCTTTTTTAAAGAAATTTATATATAAAATCAAAATAATAAGTTTGTAAAAGAATATGATTTTTATTTCATTTCTACTTACCCATACAATTTCTTCTTAATTTAGAAAATCATGAATAAGGATAACTTTAATTCAAATGATATAATGAATATGAATATAATTAAATATGAATAATAAAATGATAAAAATTGGGATAACTTAAATTCAATATATGAAAAAAAAAGTTTGATGAGTTTTTTTTTGTTTTTTTTTATTTCTACTGAATAAATAGAATTTTAAACAAGTAAATTTTTTAACAATAAAAATTCTTTCTTAAAAAGATGACAATACATCTGTGTGTCCTGTATAGGTGAGGGGAGTTGTTAATTGGCTCAGGTAATAAACATCCCCAATAACACCCTACTACAGGTAAAGTCGCTTTAGGATGGCTCAGGTAAAAACACCTGAAAAACACTGCGTATTCTGATTTTTTCTGCACTGTGTTTTTTGTTTTTTCCCGATTACACCTGGACCTGTCTGTAGAAATTCTTTTCTGTAAAAATTAGAAATTTGTTTCTACCATTTCAAAATTCGTTTTTACTGTTTCCATATTTAGAAATTTGTACCTACATGTAAGAAATTCGTTTTCACTATTTAGAAAATCGTTTCTGTGTACTATTAAAAATATTTAGAAAGGACTAGGTGCGCTAACCCTCATATGAAAACTGTTGTTACATGTTAAATTAGAAATTTGAAGAAATTTGAATAATTGATTTAGAAATTTGTTTTTACTATTTCAAATTTGTTTTCATGTCGATTTAGAAATTTGTATCGTATCTTAGACTTAGAAATTCTTTTCTGTAAAAATTAGAAATTTGTTTCTACCATTTCAAAATTCGTTTTTACTGTTTCCATATTTAGAAATTTGTACCTACATGTAAGAAATTCGTTTTCACTATTTAGAAAATCGTTTCTGTATACTATTAAAAATATTTAGAAAGGACTAGGTGCGCTAACCCTCATATCGGCCCTATAATTTCGACAAAAAAATGCTTTCGATGAACGAATGATCAATTATCACTTTTTGCAATGTTTAATATTTGAGAAAATACCGCGTCCTACTTTTGAGCCCTCATAGATGAATGACGTCATGTTTTGACGTCATTTAGCCTGAATGACGCAAAACTAAGGAAAATCATTGTATTTTACACTCAAATAGTCAAAATTCATCTACGATCCAGGCCTCGTCCACAAATTTTTTTAATGCAAATTAAAAGGCTGATCAGAAATCCATCAATTGATACAAAAATATTCATGGGCAAGGCCTGGAGTGCTACCTGGTCTTCACCTGGTTACGAATTGACCAAACAACTCGTCACCGAAATGGTCAGGTTACGAGTTGTCTTTTTTTGGTTACGAGTTGTCTTGTTACGGGTTGTCTTGGTGACGAAGTGTCCTGATACCAAAATGTTCATCTGCTGGTCTAGATCAATTTTACAAATGCTTCCGTATTTCCACTCGCATTATATACTACTCTTTTGGCAATCATAAAAATCATAAAGTTTTGTAAGATAAGATAAACCATCATAGTCTATAATGCAAGAAAATAAAAATGAAAGATTTTTTTTTTAATTTTATATAATCATATTTATTTACTCTCCGCTCGCACAAAAAGGCTTTGCCTTGATTCATATTAAATGGATATAACTTTCATCCAATTTTAGGATCACTGCTATTTCATTTTTTCCACATGGGGCCGAACCCTCGGAGGCCGAAAAAGAAAAGGGCCGAAGCCTCTTGGGTCCGAACAAGGAAAGGGCCGAAACCTCTGAGTGACAACCATAATTACCCACGGACGACAAGGGCATTTGTTTTTATGCTGTTTTTAATGACAGCTTTCCCTGGTATGTTTTTATATTTCATGTGCGATAACGCCCCACAAGGAGCCCAGCACATTAATGGAAGAAGAAGAAGAAGAAGAGTTTGAGGAAATTCGGAAAATTAAGTAAACTTACAAGGACGGTTACAGCATGGATTATTAAGCTTATCTTTAAACACAATCCATCTGACGCCATTTGAATTCGTCTGATTATAAAATAAAATAAAAATACAGGAAAATATTTCTTTTTCGCATTTTTGATGTAAACATCCGGGATGCAACAGCCGTTTCACGTTGCGCGTTATTCGATCTGAAAGCTTTTCGCATTACATCTTGTTTATGCTATGCCCTGGCCTATAAATCAAGGCGGCATTTATAAATGGAGGGGGACAGACGGGGGTATCCCTCTACTACTGACCTCCCACCCCTCTCTTACACCCATCCCTCCCCTCCCTTTCACCCTGTCCACCTCTCAATGAAGCTTAAAGTTATGAGAATATACAATATATCCCCACAGGCCCCACACACCAAAACTAGACAAATTGTGTTTGTAGATTAAAACATTTGTCTTCTAGCTAAACAGTTTGACTCTCACAACAACATTAAAAAACGATGAGCGGAAGAAATTACCTGGACTAATTGACTCTTAAATCAATCAGCTAAAAATTATCCATATATATTTAAGGACTTTTTTTCTCTTAGCATTGACCTTGACCTTTGACTCCAAGATCCCCATCTAAGGTTATTACCATATATGCTTTTGATTTTAATAGGTTAGGGTACTTGATCTGTCATTTGAAAACATTGTCATTTTCAGTGTATTTTCCCTTACAGTGACCTTGCCCTTTGAATTAGCTCAGTCAGTAGAGCGCCAGATTTTCGATATGAAGTCACCCCTGGATCGAATCCTGCTGAGGGCATATTTTCTCAGAGGGAACTAAAATGGACTGTGTGACCCCTCGGCAGCTGCGGCCAAGGAGATTGCCTCGTGGAGGGAACTATAAAAACGGTCTGAGTGGCCCCTGACGGCAGCTACAGCTGAGGAGTTTGCCTCGTGTAATGGCACGTTACAGGCCGTTAATACGGACCATCCACTGCAGTGCATAAATCACACCTTCCATGCATACACTGCATTAACACGTGCATACATTGTGGAAGGTACCTTGTACAGAGCATAGTGAGCGAGTGGCATGCAAGTGTTGAAGAGTAAGAGAGGAATTTGAAATGTTGTCTTGGTATATAATTGTCATGTTTACATGTAATAATATATTGTGATCCCAAGTCCTGGGAAGTGCTTCAATAAGCAGAGCTGGTCATACTAAGGAAGAAGAAGAAGAAGAATTATTTTCCTCAACTCAATAGTGTCTCGACCTTCTCCTAATACAATAGTAAGTAAACATAGGGCATATCCAGTTATCTTCTGGAAACAATGATTTCATTTATGTGTAATTTTCCTATCAGTGACTTTGACCTGTTGACCCCAAACTTGATAGGTGCATGTCTTTCCCTCCTATAATTAACAAGCATATATTAAACAAAATTTGGATATATAATGCTTCCAACTGAGTTATCACCTGGAAACCAGAGTTATAATTTTATTTTTTCCTCACATATGACCTAGACCTTAAATTGACACCAGAATGAATAATAGGCATCCTCCTCTCTTTATAAGTAAGCATCAATATCCAAATTTTGTTTGGAATGGAAGAGTTCTGGAGTTATCATCATGATCGGCAAACTATGATTTTCAGTGTATAATTTCCCTAATAGTGACCTTGACCTTTGACCCAAAAATCAATGGACATTTTGATTTTCCCCTTTTGAAATGTCAGAATATTTCTTGAATTGTTTCGATAAGTGAAAGGGTTCTTGAGTTATAATCATGATCGGCAAACTATGATTTTCAGTGTATAATTTCCCTAATAGTGACCTTGGATCAATTGACCCAAAAATCAATGGGCACCTTCCCCTTTTGAAAAGTTAGAATATTTTTTAATTTTGTTTCGATAGATGAAAGGGCCGTTCTTGCGATATCATCTCCAGTTATCTGGAAACGGAAAGTGTGAATGGAATGACAGAATGATGGACAAAGATTACTCTATGCATGTCCTTCGCCATTACATGGTGAGGTATCAAAATGAACTTACCTTTGAGAAAAAAGAAACCCCAGTCTATTCTTGCCTCTGTGACATAAATTATTTTTATTCAATAACGTTTGGCTAATCCGCATGTCCATGCAGGTCATTCAATAAACTTTCAAGCTGTATTAGTGATAGGGCTAATTCATACACGTGTATTACTTGTGGTCACAAGTACTGAGGAAGAAAAAGAAAAAAATCTTTCCATTCATACCAAAATTTTGACCTTGTGACTTGTGACCTTGACCCTGAAATTTGATGTAGCCTAAATTGACAATGGACTTCGACCTATTTTTGACAACCCCCCCCCCCCCCTCCCCAACAATAGGTATATCTTTAGAATGGAAAAGTAAGAATTTTCACATGTTACACTGGTGCATTCTTTATAGCAAGACCATCCTTTTGATAGTACAACTTTTTTAACATAAGACCTTGATGTTTGACCTACATTTGACAATAATTGATATCTGGCATAACTTTTAAACGTTTATATATAAGTGATTGATGATAATTAAAATATTTCACATTTCTAACCTAGTGACCTTGCCCTTTGAGCTACTTTGGAAAACTTTGATATTTGGTAAAATTTTCAATGGTAAGTGAGATAGGGCTTTCCAATATAATTAAAATCAGTTGTTCGCTAGGATCTGCTCACATTTGTATGTAGCTAACATAGTGAGCGGAACCTAACAACTGATTTTAATTAGATTTTGGTAAAAGTAGGTCAAGGTCATGTTATCAAAGATACATCCAATTTGCAAGTTTGGTAAATGTAGCACTTATAGTTTGCTCAATATTGCCTTTCAAAAGCAAAATCACTCAAGTGGAAAAAGTAGGCCAGATGCTGCATGCAAGAGTCCATCTAAGCATTCAAAGATGAACCACTTGCGTAAGTTTTGTTACTGTAGCATCACTTTTTTGTCCAATTACTGACCTACCCCAAAGTTCTTAACCAAGTCACTCAAGCAAAATATAGGTCAGATGCAGTATCTGATATATGGATTAATATCAGTATCCCAAGATGAATAACTATTGCAAGTTTGGTTACTGTGGCATCACGTCAAATACTTAAGCTATCCCAACCAAGTCACTCAAGTGGAAAATATAGGTCAGCCACAGCATCTGATGCATGGACTCACTTCAACATCCCTTCTTATTCTTGGACAGTAGCATCTACCAGAAAATAAAAATTTAAAATACAATTTATACATTCATGACTTTATTTTGCACAACTTGGCAGCAAAATTATTCAAAGTAAACATTTAGTGATACATACAACATTTCAAGACGTATTTATGACGCCTAATCATAATAAAAATAATTGCGTCTACGATAAATATATGAAATATAAAATTTTCTCACTATACTTGCACATATATAAGACTAATAAAGAGGTGACGACAAAATTGACAATAAGCAGTAAAGAAGCAAATTACACAATGTATAGAGTGAAGAGTTTTCAAAAGATTGCTTTAAATGTAAATAATGAAATGCAGAGTTTCAATTTTGATTTGAGATGTTCTCAAAGTATCATGCTGTAAGTTTGCCAATGAAGTAATGGTTATAAACAAATCTGAAAATTGACTTGCAAAGATGGTAGCATAGGTCATGAATGAATGACTGGTCAGTTATACAAAATAATACATCAATATTGTATTTGATTAAATTGTAATGCTCAATAAAATAGACTTATGATGATTTTGAAAACTCTATCACTAATAAAATTTGTCTACTATCTTTCGGAACAATAACTGTAACAGTTTAAGGTATCAAAATTATAAGTGATTCATAACATAGAGAAAATGTTCAGGTCTTGTGATTCATTTAAATCAATATGAATATAGCTATACATGTTTCACGTATTATAAAATTTAATAAGTATCTTAAAAGTGGAAAGGATCAATTCTTCAAAATATCAAATCAATAGGCCAGTTAACTTGTTCAACCTTGAAAAACATGCATGCATGCAGCTGGCGATAAATTCCGGAATTTTTTCTTGAACAAATACTGTAATAGACGAAGCAACTGGGAATTATGAAATATTGAAATAAGTTGGCTTGCTCTTTATGTTCTCTGCCAAGAACTCTTTGTGTTATGTGCATAATGTTTCTGACAATTAGAAACCTTTAACAGATGTTTCATAAAATTTTCCCAAATTCTCCGATATTTTTTTTATTTTCAAATAAGAGACAAATTGCTGGAAGCTTTACATTATCTTTGAAAGTTCTGAAAATTGTGAAGTTTAAGAAAGGGAAGAGCCTGTTCACAGCAGCATTGGAGATACTAGACAATTTCTTTCTCGCACATGGGATACTAGACTGATTCCCCTTTTCAGTAGTACTGGAAAATTTGATCCGGCACTGTTGATTGTTCCATTATGACATCAAAAACAGCTGACGTACTTGTGTATATCACATTTAGCATTGCATGATGTTCACTTATTTTAATGCATAATTAAGAGGACTTTGAAGGTTTCCATGTGCGAGAAAAATAATCAAGCACGACATTTGAGCACCGCATCGGATAGAAAAATATCAGTCTTGGGTGTGTCATGGATGTTTTTCTACCAGGAACTGAAAGTGGTGCTAGATTCTATTTGCAATGACAGAGTAGACGCAAAGAAAGGAACAATAACAATTATTCTGGGAAGAGAAGACTGTATCCAAAGAATAAAATTTAAATCTACAACCCTTTTATAAACAATGTAGACACAATGTCACAAATGTGCTTATAAGATAATATGAGAATACAACATCTAGCAATGCACAATTACACATATGTAATCAAAAATAAAAGTCAATATGACCGTACGTACAACATGAAATAGATTATTTGTAAGAATAAAATTTGACAACAGATCTAACATTCTATTGGTCAATTTATATGAACCTCTAACACAGGATTGGTCAATAAATTTTAACATGTTTTCATCTCATTGGACGAAAAATGACTAGAATAGCAAGGATGGTTATACAAGTATGGCATGAAATGGACTACCGTATATCGGGTAATGTTCGCATCAGGTAAATTTCTCGAAACATGACCATAAAAGGTGCATCAATTTTTTCAATGAGTCTAATTTTCGCTAATCAATCAATAAGATCAATAGTTAAGATCTGTGTCTTTTTTTAGCTATGTCCATTTTTGCGATTTTATGATGCACGCAAACTTAGGGAAAATTTAAGATACACGCGAAAAATTCCCGATATACAGTATGTATGAATTGGAGAATGGCTAGAAAATGTGATACTAGTATACTTCTCACGCTATTGGTGTACAAACATACAAAATAATGCTTAACTATACATATTTCTATCATTTTGATATTTACTACATTGTATAACATCTATAATATAATATTCTTGAAAATAACGTTAGCCAAAGGCCAAGGTGGGATAACTCTAAAAAAGTGTAATTTTACACATACGAATTTGAGTCAGAAGAAATCTGTTTATATCAATACATGAACATGAGCAAGTCACTGGGTACTTTACTTTGTGGCAAGGTCATTCAGTTGACACGTCGCACGTCACAAATTGTGCATTTCTTTTCTACTTCATTCCTTTATCTATTAGTGTTAAATGGCTTGCACAGTATGGTAAATATACATATAGTTACATGTAAATGTATTCAAACATATCGACTTTGAAATTCTGATTGTCTTTTTTATGTAAATAAAAGTGACTTATTGGCTGAATGAAATTTAGATATTAATATTATCTAAAATATTTTAAATTACCGGTATTTGCCATTATTCACTCATGTTTCCATGAGAAAATAACCAGTACATTATTTTATGATCGTAATATTTTGCATTTCATAAAAATGTTAAACATTTAAAAAAAAAAAAAAAGGTACATGTATTATAAATATAGTGGATATATATTATACAGTACATAACTTTCAGAAATTGACTTTTCAACATTTCCAACTGCCCGCCTACCAGCCTTATCAAAAATAATCAATAAAACATCATCTATCAAAATACAAAGCAAATGATTATACAACCTCTGTCTAAATAAATGATACTGATAAAATACATTGTACATGTTTTACATCACAGCTATATACTTGTAACTCTGTAATTGACAATCTGAGTTTGTACAGCTTGATAAAAATTGTTCTCACACACTGGATGAAATATTTGCAGCAAATAAAAACAATGCAACATACATGTATATGAAAATCTTCAAAAATAAAAAAAAAGAAAGACTGAGCAATTGCAAATTTGGTAAAGTACCTACCTACATGTACTTAGGCTAAGAATTTTATGCTTAAAGTTTGTTTCTAAGGCAATTTTTAATACTGATATCGTAAAATAACGTTGTTTTTTTTTCATATGTGATTTGTATGATTTGCTGATACTCTATACAATCTAATACCTGATGGCATTTGACAAAGTCGAATTGTCTTTGATGATTATGAATAAAAAAAAAATAACTTGTTGGTTTTCTATTGATAAGAAATAATTATACATGTAGATTGCTTTAGAATACAAGTGTTGTCTGCCTTGATGTTTGACCTTAAACACATGACCTTGACATTGCAAGTGACCTTGACATTGCAAGTGACCTTGACATTGCAAGTGACCTTGACATTGCAAGTGACCTTGGCATTGCACGTGGCCTTGCAAGTGACCTTTACATTGCAAGTGACCTTTACATTGCAAGTGACCTTGAACTTAACAGGTTTCTAGATCTTTATGTGACAAATAATCTAAGAAATTTGATACATCAAAGGTCAAATCATTTCCTTGCAAATTACAGGCACATGTACATGTATGTAAGAGAGCACTTTGTGATCAGAGTTGACATATAAATTACATAAATGCGATTAAAGAGTGACTACCAGACAAAGGAATGCCCGACAAAGTAGATCCCTATACACTTCTTTGCTGAATACTCATGTCAAATAATCATCGTAATGAAAACCAAAAATACAATTTTTTTCTATGTCTAAAATATGTACATGTTTATGTATAATCTATAAAAACAAGACAGAGAGAAACCTATGAATCAAGACGTAACAACAAAAACAGACTTATACAAGATGCTGCAACTCTTCTATCAAGCTTTTAAAGATTTTTGAACTGTATAAATACAAAATTATTCATATAAAATTAACCTACATGTAAATGCACCATCATACATGAAAATCTTATGTTAATCTAAATGCATAATGATAATTAATATAAAGTGTACAAAATTTTGACAAAGCAATATTATGGATATAAAATTGTTCCTAAAGTTGATAATAATATAAAAAAAAAACACAAGAAAACGAAACTTACAAGACCACAGCAATTTTTATATGCACCATTGCCACAGATTTTTCACCATTTCAAAACTTGGACTATAGTAATAAGATGTGTACCTGTGAAAAACAAATTCTACCCATCGTCACTTCTGTTAGCATAAAGAGCTGTTAGCCTACTAGTTGGTCAAAGACCAAGGTTGAGGTTTCAAGGTCAAAACTCATAGAACAAATACCAATTTATTTATAAAAGGGATACCTTCCTACCTACATCAAAATTGTAAGGGCAGTAAAACTGAAGGACCCAAATGTTTAGACTCATTTACATACTTTTTACACATCCTCAATGAGTAGATTGGCCCTATCTACCTTTTCATGATAAGATTTACTCGGATCCATTTTGTCTCTTGGTATGGTACTTTACCACTAAAAACAATGGAATGACATCATGGCGGAGTAGTGCATGCCACAGCTTAGAGTGATATGATGTCATTCCATTGTATTGAGTGGAGAAAGTACCATACCAAGAGACGGAAGTGATCCAAGTGAGCCTTATCGTGAAAGGGTCTATAACTATTTCTTCATGCCAAGAACCCTTTCACTTGTAGATGATTGATTTTTTAAAAATCTTGGTGACATATTATGGAGTATTAGCAAAGCATCACATGACTGTCATACAGAAACCAGTTTGAGAATCTTTAAATAGAAGTTTGAAAGAAATTTAATTCGGATTAAAATAAATATGGATCTCAAGGATTTATCTGAAGTCTCTACATACATCTTAGGCAAGTGTCTATGGCACATAAGTTACTATGAAAACCAAGTATGTATTGACCTTGAATCAGGTCAAGGTCATGACACACTTAATACAACCTACAAATATCACATACCGATAGTTTTCCAACAAATGATTGACTTAGAAAAGCTTCAAACTATAAGATTTATCACAGCTTAATTTGGAATTTCATAAGCTAAAAATAAACCATACAATATACATGTACAATGTATATGTATGTTACTTTTACCCTTTTCTTAAGATTAGTTCTTCCTAGTACACAAACACCATTATGGTAGAAAATTATGGTCTGAATAAAAGCAAAGCAGGCTTCATGCATTTGTTAAAAATTACATGTATGAGTAAAACGATAATATAATGTACTCTATTTGATAAATTTAAAAAAAATTGTGTCAACACCTTAAAATTTTTCTTACAAAGGAGAAATTCACTATTAAAATCCATTGTATAGCTGGTAAGTGAAAACAGTACAAGAATAGCGAGATATAAAATCAATCAAATGGAACAACTTAAACAAATCATACAAAACAATGCCTTTGAAAAATAATAGGTAAACTTCTATATGTAACTCACATGTGTTGACATCTGTATTGGGCTTCGTTTACATGAGTGTTCAATAAATTAATCCCAATAATCTGATTGTGAAACAATTTGTTTTCCAGGATGTGTTTGGCCTGAATTTGAAAGTCAACAAAAATTCATATTCTGCAAGAGATACATGTAACAATTCTTGGAAAGTTGTTTATACATGAACATTCATTTCAAGATATCTATTGAACAATAAAATGAAAATGCATATGCTCACGATTAGAGTTGTAAGAGTTTACGCTTATTATAATACTTTGTCATGGTTAATTCATAAATCTACTAGGCTTACATTTTCATTGTACATGTAAATTACTGTAAATCTCATTAAAAATTTTCAAAATGATGCAAACTACATTATTCATATTCATTTTGTCTACATATATTTTAAGTAAAGAATTAAGCCTTATACATGTACCTTTTTCGGAATTTTTTCTGGTATCATGACATAAAATAAAAAATAAAAATTCAACAATAAATTTCACCATCTTGCTCATTCATGTGTATCATCATTCAGATCATACATCTAGTGACAAAGTCTAACACAGATCTAGTCAGGTAAAATTTTGTACATAAGCTGCCTCTTCGCAACAAAGTTCTCGTAATAGAAAAGTGACCTGACCAGGCAGAGATTAACTTTAATCACTGACAGTGAGAGTTTGATTCTGTCATAGAGGAAGTCTGTCATTAACAATTTGAGAGTTAATTTGACTCTACTCGTACATGTATGTTCAGTTATAATTTGTTTGCAGTAAGGAATAATCCATTTTCAAGTTCTCAGAATCGACCGTAAAAACCTAGATAAATTACACATCAGACTACGCACATTAAGTACATGTACCTTGGCAAACTTTGGAATTATTGCATCGTAATTAATCGAAGGATAAACATTATGTTTCCAGAGCTTTGTGTGTGACGTCAAAATGGAAAATGTCGCCAAACTATGTGATGTCCGTAGTCTAGCTATCAAATGAAACACCTCGGAAATCATCTATTGGTTCCCAATAAATCTGCCATTGATCACACAGATTTAAAGATGGTCTTCGGACTATATGCACATTTTTAATTGCAAAGGAGTCACACAATTCCTCTATTAACAAATTAAAAACTAATCTTTTTGACATGAAAATTTAGCTTTGTCTTGGTGGTTTCATATAATTTAAGCTCTGAATTGTCAGGTCACTTAACTTCTACATTGTCATCTACACAATAGACTCTAACTAACATGAGCACTATGTAGGTTCAAGGGTCACCACAACACACCTACGCACACCATATCTAACAAACAAATATCTAAACATTTCAAATTGGATTTCGTTTTCCTAAAAACAACTATAACTAGGTGAAGAGCACATGAAATGCATGTTATTGTACAGTTTCTATTTTTCAGACATACAATAAAGCAAAACATTGACGTAACTTGAAGGATTAAAAAATTTTGTGGAATCCCTAAAGTTCCAAAATTGCACACGTTGGCGGACAAATGCATTATGATCTTAATATCAAATGACCAGTCAAAGCAATGTTTGATGGGCCATTGATTATGACCTCATAATATAAATATTTGCCGGCAGGAGCAATGTTGAACATTTGGCGATATGAAAACGAAAACAATAACAGTGAAATTTCATTCTCGAAAATGACGTATGATCATAAAGGAATGAAAAAAGACGAAATTTTTTCAACATTGTTTCCCAATATTTTAGTAATTCAAGATTTTTTCCAAAAATTAAACGAGATTCTCAAAGTATCATTGAGGAACAGAAATCAAAATGTAATCAATAGTGAGACATTAACTTCCATGACCAGTCTGACTGGCGTAACTAAAAATAGCTCTAATTGTTATAAAGATTAGCGTACGGCCCCGTACCGCGCGTTGGGTACGGAGACTTTTCCTGGCTTCTGGCCATTTCATACACCACGTCATCATCAGTATGCTGGTAACTGAACGATCTCATATTAAATAGCAGTAGAGCTGAGAAGATGATACCTAAAAGCTGAAAAATATAAAGGTAAAGTGATTTGTTTTCTGTTTGATAAAACATTAAAAATCAGTCTACATGTAGTATCAATCTTGGTCTATCTAAAGCCCAAACGCCCAAGAAGGTTTTATTCAGTGTTTGAAGCTATGCCAGTGGTGATTGCTAAAATCTGACACACTGCCATCAATATTCAGTAGTGTAAAAACCATATACATGTATGTTTTCTTTAAAGAGAAATCTTTAAACAGCTTGAAGAATACAAAGAGATAAGGCAAATATTTTCTAAAACCTAGAAAAGTGATACATATACATCATATACATGTACTTATACATCACTGTATTTATACATCACTGTATTTAGACTTATTGTATAATTTACAGAATCCAAAAAACTGTGTATGTGAAATGCTGATGCCTTCTGAAGGCGCTTAAGATATACAGCTGAATTTTACCAAAGAAGGTCATATTCCAAGGTCAAGGTCCCTTGGTCAAAAATGTTGATATCATCTGAAAGGTATTGTCACTGGAAACAGGCAAGTGAAAATAGATAGCCCTATTGCTTACCATTCAAAACTCATGCTCAATGCTAGAGTTTTTCAAAAGAAGGTCAGCAAGGTCACGGTAAAAAAAATTGGGTATAAATAGAAAGGTCTAGTCTCTAGAGACACACACATGAAATTTGAAAGACTCGTCACTTAAAATATTCAATATTTATGCCCAAATTTCAATGTTTTGGAATGTTTGGTGATCCTATGATGATTGCTTTGACTTCTATGCTGTTCACAAGAATTTTCAGCCCAAGTCCACTAGTGTGATCTTGACCTTTAACCCCTTGACCTTGAAAATCAAGGGTTCATCCTTTTCTCATGGGGAACATTTGTGGAATGTTTGATGTTTCTTTGAAGACTGCTTTGGCTTCTATGCTATTCACAATTAATATGGTAACACACAAACAGTGTCACACTATACTTCATTGACACACGGCAACGATGCTATATCCCCTCTGCAACAGAGTTGCGAGAGGATAATAATAATTAACTTTAATCGTATGTAATTACCAGCACAAAGAGGACTCCTACTGCAACACCGGCTGCTATTAATAGATTTTCAGAAAACATATCAGCTACAGCCTGTCCACAGCCCTGGAATAGACAAGAAATGCCTATATTACAATAACAGGAATAAGTGGTTATTACCAATTAAGGCACAGTGTGCGAAATGAACGGTAGACCAATAGACAATGTCTACAATATATTGAGGCGGTCTTCGACGACCAAAAAGGCTGTAGACCAATTTGCCTTTAGGAAATTTGACAAAGTCACTTGTTTACTTCAAATCCATTTCTTATCATTGTGAAAGGAAAGGGAAGGAACACAATTTGATATACATGTATCTTCATTTTTATAGTTGCCCATACATGCAGCATTGTCAAATCAATTCTTTAAAATCAGAAGCATAGTGAAATTTTATTCAAGTCTATACAGAAATAACTATGGTCTACAGACTGAAACTAATGTGGACAGAATATCTATAGGACAAAAAATTAAGTTTCATACACTGAAGGCAAATTTTCAAAAATAGACATCTTGATGAGCTGCATGCAGTATGAAAGATAGAGATTTTTTTTAAAGCAGAAAATATCAACATTAAATACATGTAGTACATAATAATTATTTTAGAATTCTAATTCACTTCATTTTCAACACTTAATTTCAATGGCCAATGTCTCTTTATTTGCATTAATAAAATCATGAATTATGTTTATGCATTCAAACCATAGCATCGTATCCTCAGCAATGTTGTGTGGTGATGCCATGAAATATGTTTGTCTTTTATTAGAACAGAGATACATATACAATGTAAAATTCATTGAATTTTAATGAATTAGAATTGAAACATGTACAGTCAAACCTGTCTTAAAGTGACCCTCTTTTTAGCCACTTCCTGCTTTATGTGACCTTTTTTATTCTTCCAAAGAAATTTTCCTATCAAATTAACCTATTTATAGTGACAACCTGTCTAAAGCGACAACGACCGTGATTTTTCTAGTGTTGTATAATCGGACAAATTTCATAATCGATTATCGGTTTATAATCGGACAGGATTTTAATCGATTATTTCGATTTAATCGGAAATATATTTTTCTTGTTTTTACTGAACAGAATATGAAAAGTAATGATAAAACTTCACCAATTTATATGCTCATATACATAGCTATGTGTCTAGAAAGAACTCCAACCATAGAATGATAAAATCCTTTCTTGTGAATAAAATATTTTGTCAAGATAATAGCAGTAATAGAGCCAAAACAAAAATGTTATTGTAATAGTCTGCAACTTAATACGGCAGATGCAGGGGGGGGGGGGGGGGGGGGGGGTCTATACGACCAAAGAATTTAAAAGTTAATATCTCCGTGGAGTTCTCTCACTTTGTCCTTCTTACAATTAAAGCTATGGTGTTCGGCGTTTTCCCAGATGAGTAGCTATTGACGTATAGCATTTGACCCCGAAGCTTTCTATTATAGCACTTGTCATTACTATAAAATTCAAGGAGAATCCTGATCCCACCTATTGTATGCCTTAGAAAGCGTATCCTTTTCGAATTATTTACGCTACGCCAGTAACTTGAACTCGTGAAAACGATCGTTGATCTACTTTCGTTTTATTCGTACTTGTAATACGCGTATTCGACCGAAAACTATTTCATTCTTTTCTACGTTGTATATTTCCGATTATAATCGATTCTTAAAAACATAATCGATTAATCGAAATCGAAGGGTATTAGCGATGATGTTGCCGATGTCGGCGATAATCGTTACAACACTAGATTTTTCTGTCCCGTATCGAATCCTGAACCTGTATATTACGACTTTTAGAGTTGAAAAGGACCCAAACTACATAATATTTAACAGCAATTCTCTGTAAGAACCAAAGAATTTCAAAACATTTTGGCACGGCATGTCATGGATTTTTGAGATTTTTGGTATGGAAGTTCAATATGAAGTACTAGTATGTAAATCAACCCCAGTTTTTTCAAAAAGGTTGTCGTTGCCATGGTAACCGTGTCTGAAGTTTCAAAAATCGGGAAAACCTATAGGACAAGGCATATTTGTAGGCTTCGTTACCATGGAAACGGGTACATTTTAAATCTTAAATTGCTTTGATTATTTTCTTTTAATCCTTATTATTACGCATATTTGTAAAGTTTTTTACATTCATCTCGGATGCCTCATGTATACAAGATGAAAAATTGGGCCGAAACAGGGTATCAAAAGGCTTTGTTTTGGGCACTCAAAGACCCTTTTTTGCATGTTTTTACTGTTTTACAAGGTTGAAAATTTCATGAAAGCACCAATTTTTGAAGTCCAAATTCTAGTTATCCAATTAGTATCATCTTTGAACTCTACATGAATATAAAACATTAATTGGGCTAATTTGTCCTTTTATATGCAAAGCAGCATCAAATTTAGTTGCTATGGCAACAATCGGCTGAAAGGTTTCAATACGATGAATTTAAACACAACCTCTATCAAACTATCTACGCATGATATTGGAACAGAAGTTCATGTATACATCTATCAAAGGCGTTTTGATATAAAAATGACCTTGATAATATTTCAAGGTCACCCACTGAATTTTCAAGGTCATTAAACTTTAAGTGACCAGATTTGACGAAAAATCCTGATTTTTCATAAAATGAAGGTGTCAATATTTTAGAAACCTTGAAATATTGAACTTAACAGTTATTTGCCATAAAATGATAAATGTATCACTTATTTCTTAGAACTATTGATTACGTTTCTTCACATCTTCGAATATCTAAATTCTTGGTGAGTATGTTGATAAAAAAGGGACGGAATCTGTATTTTTCTTGTTTTTTGACGGAAAAATATTTTCCTATTGAATAGCTACAATTCAATAAATTCTAAAATTTGTCTTTCTTATTTTTATGTGCTTTCATAATATATATGACCTATGAAAATATTTAAATAAAAAAATCACTGAAATCGGTAACAAAAAATTTAAAAATCAATATTTTATGCAAAATTTGAGTCTCAAAGTATAAATGACCTTGAACATCAAGCCAATGACCTTGAACATTTTAATTGTTCTTATGTAACAGATACAAGTCATATCTATGCATGCATACATTTTGACAATATTATGTAACTCTAAAGAGGAATAAAATCAATTTCAAAGATATTATGAAATAAGCAAAAAGGTCTAATGTTGCCATGGCAACGGTCTTTGACGACAGAATTTAGGTAAAACTCTTAAATACCCACTCCAATTTTTCGTTCATTTTATTTGTCAATAAACATACATTTCCATTGGTGAAAATCACTAATCTCCTATTGGTGCCTTTTGTGATATTTAAGATTGAAAATGGTCAAAAACACACTAAATTGGCCCTTATTTTCACCTCTATTTTTCACTTCATTTTGACTTACTTTGGCTTAATACAATAAGCTTCCTGTAATAAATATCACATAACTAAGTGTACTAAGTAAGAATGGAAGTGAGGAAGAATAGATTATACAAAGATGAACAAGCTGTTACAGTGGTATCCATGGCAACGAAGTCTCCGGAGCTGGCTTATTTCATGGTCCCAAAAGTGCTATAAATAGAATTACCTCGTTACCATGGCAACCAGAGGTCACATTTGATGAAAAATGTTATTTTCATGGTCAGTACTTAATATATACCCATTATACCGAAAATCATCAAAATCCATGACATGCCGTGCCGAACGATTTTGGTCCTTACAGAGAATGGCTATTAACAAGAAATCTCTTCATCAGTGTCTTTCATAATTAAATCTTCTGTGATAAATAAAATCTAATGCGATTTTATATGTGCAATACGATTAATAAATAAATACACGAATTGATATATGCAGTGATTCATTTAATAGTATTGCTACGCAAAATTTATTGGTCAAAGTCAGATCAGCTTGAACCTGTATTCAGTGAACACCTGCCTTATGTGACCATTTTATGTCGGCCCTCGCAAAGTCACATAAGAGAGGTTTGACTGTACATGTATTTTGACAATTTGTCAAAAGCATTTTAATATAATCCTTTTTGTTGTTGCCTGTAGAGATGTGATTCCTGCATTATGTTTCAATTTTAAATGAAGGGAAACATGGAGAATCCACTAGTGTTAAAATACTTCTGACGTTATAATATGCAATATGCACATTATATGTTTTTATTTCCGTAGAATATGAAGTATTTAGTATCAGAAATGACATTCTCATTTAGGGTGTTACTTGATGTACTATATATAAGTATGGTTATTGTTGGAATGCAAAATTTTTTTGCAATTCAAAGTCAATTTGCAATTGATGAACCAGAACTATACTACCATGAACACAAACAGAAAAGACTACATTTTCTTTAAAATTCATACATTCTGTTTCAACTGCAATAAAATTGTCAATAACTCCCCTTATGCTTTGATGTCTACTCTAGTAAATCGAGATTTGTATGTGACAGTCTCAGAATAGATTCTTGACTCACTTTTCTCCAAAGTTTATCATGTATATCATTTGGTTGGAGTCTATCGTCGTACACGATACAGTATTCCGCTGCCTTTGTCTCATTCGTTCCGTGACCCTCACAACACGTTCCAGGGACCACATTGTCTTGTTTTACGTTCAGATCTCCGGGCTTGGACACCTTCAGGGCTTTCAGCCACTCCGATTTTTTATAGTCCTCAAACTTGACTCCTCCACAACATTGCAGCTATAAAATATAATTCATTATACTATATGTAGGGAAATGTTTGCCTTCGTTTCATTTTTGCCCTTATCTCCCAATGTTTTGAGGGTGAATTTAAAACGGAGCTAATTAAGGTAGTTAACCCATAACTTCCTACTTCCGCTCAAAATTACACTTTTTGTCGATGACTAATGATATACTAATTGCTAATCATATATTGATATTCCACATCGATCGGTAAACCTTTGATGTACCAACAAACTTGGCTGTAAAATACAAATTGTTTATTTCAACTTTCTGTTTTGGATTTTCTTTACATTTTCATCTGCAGTACTTCATTCTAATTCATTTGATACCAAACACGACCACAATACTCCAATTAAGTGCATTTAACAACTTTTTTGTTTCAAGTCTGATTTTAATGAAATAAATTTCAAAATGACTGTCTCGGAAAGATCTTTTCAAAGATATATACATTAATGAGGTTTTTTCGATAAATTGAATTCATAAAATTTTGATGCCAACTTTTTTGGGAATCCCCTAATCGCACTGTCGTCATGTTTTGTTACATCGATGTCAACTTTTGCTACATTAATGTAAAAAATTGTAATGTGATGGAAAAGGTACTTGCACACTATCCATTCTTTAGTTATGGGTTGACTACCTTAATTCATGCGTTAAGGATTTCTTAACTCGTAAAAAAGTTCCCCGCGAGGAGTTTGACAGTAAGTGTTTTGAATATTTTCGCTGACATGGTCGCCATAGCACTTTCTATATAGGCGAAACCACAGACAGTGCATGTATTCTATATATATTGATTTCATTTACGTGCATGAACATGGATGGCGGGTGCGGCTAGCCAACAGGGGATGCTTACTCCTCCCGGGCACCTGGTCCCACCTCTGGCTTGCTGGGGGTCCGTCGATGCTCGTCAGGAGAGATTATCGTCAGGATCTTCTTTAACTCATTAACAATGAGTTTAAGTGGAATACTGGACACATCATGGCAAAGGGTAAAGATATTTTGTAGCTTGACTATTAGCTAGCTAGCCTCTGTCCATCAGTAATAACCTAATTGTGATGTTATTGTCCAAAGTTTCAGAACTTTGTTGGTTTATTTGGGGTTTTTTTGTGACGTTTGATTTTGTCCCCAGGATCTAGAAAAATATAGCTTTATTACTAGATTTGCTATAATGTTGTACATTTGTACTCGAGTTTCACTCCCTTTTGTAATATAGTCAGAATCCTGATTAGAGTAATGTACAACAGAAATATCGTAATTCATATCATATCAAAGGTACAGTATCGTGATACATATTGATACGCTTGAGACCCTTATCGTCCCAGCCCTAATGGACAGTTAATAGTATTGATTCAGTACAAAGAAGGCTGTATAAATTATTGCAAAGTGAAGATAAATAAAGGAACTGTATAAAGATAAGACGTCAAATCTGCCCAAAAATAATGAAATTTTATAGTAATTCATATCTTTAATCAAGTTTATGTAAGATTTTAAACGATAGAACCTCATCAAAATCTGGAGAGAGAAAAAAAACCCATAAAATTGCTCTATTATAATAGAGAGATATTTGAGTACAGACATGATAGATGTGCTTTTTTTATATAGAAATCAATGGAAAACGGAAAACTTTTTATAAAACATTGTTCCTTGCAAGTTACATTTGTTGCGTACAGGTATAAACCTTGACCTAATTCAGTCTTTTCGAAATACAGAGTTACCTCCCATTTGTGCAGGTATCTGACATCAACGCATTGTGACGTCATCTAATTCTGTGGGAACCAGCATGAAATTCAGGGAAACAGGGTTACATATATGACGTTTTCAAAGGAATTTAATGACGTCACAAAGCTCTTACGTCAGATACCTGCACAAATCGAACGTAGGATTGTAAAATCGAAAAGACGGAATTGATACTTACCTGTTCTTGGATGAAATCAAATGTTTTGGTAACAGAATCGTCTTTCCCATAATCCTTTTTCAGAATTTCTGTCATTACACTTGAATTCTGGATTTCTTTCTTTATCTGTAAAAAATATTACATGAAAAGTAAGGATTTTCTATTCAGGTGAAAAAAATATTACATGTATGGCAATACAGGTAAGAATTATTCTGTTTTTATGTCCCTAACATTGACAACAGTCATTTTGTGTCCATAAATGTTTCATTGCATTAAATTATGGTATGAATATCTTGCATTAGAAAGCTCTTATATATCAAGCTCTTTTTTTTCTTTTATTTCTGTTTTTTTTTTTTTTTGTTTAACCGTATCGAAATTTAAATATTTGAATCAAACATTGTATCAGGTTAAAATATTGAAACATATGGGTATTTCGGTGAATTTTTACCACCTTACTTCCCCTCATAATTCTGAGAATTCTTCATATACCTGATGCACAAATTGTAAAAATAAAATAGCAATCCAAGGAATGCTTGTGTCGCCTGCGAAGCGGTTTAATTATTATTCTAGAAAGTGGATCAAAATTCTTGAAAAGTAGGTCTAGGTCAAATATCTAGATCAAGGTCAAAAGGTCAAATTTTATGGTCCGTGTAGAAAGGTCTTGTCACAAGGAATACACATGTGAAATACCAAAGCCCTATCACTTACCAATCAAAAGATATATCCATTCTTAATTTTTTTTGAAAAGTAGGTCAAATATGTAGGTCAAGGTCAAAAGGTAAAATAAAGCCTGTGTTTGTGAAACACGAATGCCCCCGGTGGCATCTTTGTTAGTATGAACACTATTTTCTGTCAAGTACATGTATGTGAAGTCACTGGGTTAAAAGGTCAAAGGTCAAGGTCACGAGGTCAAAAGTTTTGGTATCAATGGAGAGGTCTTGTCACAAGGAATACACATATGAAATATGAAAGCCCTATCACTTACCATTCATAAGTTATGCCAAATGTTAAAGTTTTTGAAAAGTGGGTCAAAGGTCAAGGTCAAGGTCATGAGGTCAATAATTTTGGTATCAATGGAAAGGTCTTGTCACAAGGAATACACATGTGAAATATGAAAGTCCTATCACTTCCCATTCAAAAGCTTTGCCCAATGTTAAAGTTTTTGAAAAGTAGGTCAAAGGTCAAGGTCACGAGGTCAAAAATTTTGGTATCAGTGGAAAGGTCTTGTCACAAGGAATACACATGTGAAATATGAAAGCCCTATCACTTCCCATTCAAAAGTTATGCCCAATGTTAAAGTTTTTGAAAAGTAGGTCAAAGGTCAAGGTCAAGGTCACGAGGTCAAAAATTTTGGTATCAATGGAAAGGTCTTGTCACAAGGAATACATATGTGAAATATGAAAGCCCTATCACTTCCCATTCAAAAGTTATGCCCAATGTTAAAGTTTTTGAAAATTAGGTCAAAGGTCAAGGTCAAGGTCACGAGGTCAAAAATTTTGGTATCAATGGAAAGGTCTTGTCACAAGGAACATATATGTGAAATATGAAAGTCCTATCACTTCCCATTCAAAAGTTATGCCCAATGTTAAAGTTTTTGAAAAGTAGGTCAAAGGTCAAGGTCAAGGTCACGAGGTCAAAAATTTTGGTATCAATGGAAAGGTCTTGTCACAAGGAATACACATGTGAAATATGAAAGCCCTATCACTTCCCATTCAAAAGTTATGCCCAATGTTAAAGTTTTTCGGACAAACAGACAAACAGACAAACAGACGGACAGGCCAAAAACTATATGCCCCCGAATCTTTGATTCCGGGGGCATAAAAATAATGGTATGTGTAGAATGGCATTGTTACAAGGAAAATACATGTGAAGTATCAAAGCCTTATCACCTACCAATCAAAAGATATAGCCAATATTACTTTTCTTGAAAAGTAGGTCAAATATCTAGATCAAGGTCAAAAGGTCAAATTTAATGGTCTGTGTAGAAAGGTCTTTTCAGAAGGAATACACATGTGAAATATCGAAGCCCTATCACTTACCAATCAAAAGATATAGCGAATCTTATCTTTTTTTCAAAAGTAGGTCAAATATCTAGGTCAAGGTCACAAGGTCAAAAATAATGGTATGTGTAGAAAGGTCTTGCCACAAGGATTGCACATGTGAAATATCAAAGCCCTATCACCTACCAATCAAAAGATATATCCATTCTTAATTTTTTTGAAAAGTAGGTCAAATATGTAGGTCAAGGTCACTAGGTCAAAAATTTTGGTATGTGTAGCAAGGTCTTGTCACAAGGAATACACATGTGAAATATCAAAGCCCTATCACTTACCAATCAAAAGTTATGGGCTGTGACACCCAAAGTGTGACAGACAGACAGACGGACAGACGGACGGACGGACAGACGGACAGACGGACAACGGACAAAGTGATCCCTAAGTGTCGCTATGCTTCGCAGGCGACACAAAAACTCTGTCTCACCTCTACCCTGTATATAAAGCACCAGACAGCACCTCCGATAAGGAGAAACATGGAGATGAACAGGCATACTATATACTGTAACAACAGAAGAAAATTAAAAATAAAGCCTGTGTCAGGGATGGGGTCAATTACATTGTAATGTAATTAATTAAATTACACATTACATTGTAATTTTTGGCAATGTAATTAAAAATTACAATTACATTGCAAATGTAATTAATTAAATTACACATTACATTTCATTTTATGAATTATTTTTAGCGTATCATTTTTTTAACAATGCTGGATTGGTAATTTCAAGTCTCTGAAAAAATGCAAGAAAGTGCAGAACAATATTTGCTCGACAGTCCAATGTATTTTAAGATTTACTGAGAAACCATTAATGCACACATTTCACCTTGACATTTCCCCCAGCATTCTTGGCACTTAAAAATACTAGCCATTTTGTCATTGACTTTGATAAGTTAGTCTTCCCAACTGAATTTTGTTACATTATTTAATTTTGTAAACAACGACCATTGACAATTTTATTCATGCATTCTTTCTATTGTGGACAACCAGGTAAAAATGCATTATCTCTAAGACTTTAAATATATAATGGAGGTCCTTGCAGAAGTGACAAACAAGTTAATTAGAACAGAAACACATAACCAGACTTTGTTTTGATAACTATAAGTCACATTAGGCCTTGTGGTCATTCAGGTAAAACTGTTTATTTAACCATTATCTGTGGCTAATCTCAATGATAACTGATTACACAACAAGTTAATTTTTTTCTCAGATCAATCTGTGTATTCATTTTTTTTAAGTTGCAAATGTAATTGAAAAGTAATTGAAATGTAATTGGAATTACATGCAGTTTTTGCCTTGTAATTAATTAAATTACAATTACATGTAATTGAAAAAATCTTCAATTACACATTACATTCAATTACTTGAAAAATGTAATTAATTGTAATTAACTACAATTACATTTTTAATTATCCCATCCCTGGCCTGTGTTTGTGAAACACGAATGCCCCCGTTGGCATCTTTGTTAGTGTAAACACCATTTTCTGTTGAGTATGTGAAAGGTCAAAGTCAAGGTGACAAAGTCAAAACTTTTGCTATCAATAAAAAGGTCTTCTCACAAGGAATACACATGTGAAATATGAAAGCCCTATCACCTTCAATTCAAAAGTTATGCCCAATGTTAAAGTTTTTCGGACAAACAGACAAACAGACGGGCAGGCAGAAAACTATATGCCCCGAATCTGTGATTCCTGGGGCATAAAAATAAATAAATATAATGCAATGTACTATTTCAGCATGATATACCGACTTGAACAAGTTGAAGAAAATTCGCTCCAATTTTAACGCACCAGACACGTTGAAGCTTTTTATGAGATATCATTTGTTTTAAATATACATGTAGATAGGATAATATAATTCGGACAGAATTACAGATGCCTATTTCAGATGAGCCTGTGCCATTCTTGTGAAAGCTGGGATGGTAAAAACACTCATGGTATTACCTTTACATTGAGAAGATGATACCATTATTAAGATTGCAAGCTGTAATGTTCTCTTCATATCTATATGCGACATTATTATCTCAACAAGTTTTTATAAAGCTGGGCTTGATATCCAAACAGCAAAGGAGGAATTTAGTTAACCAGACTTGTCAGAATGACAACATAGCTCGCCGGTGGCAACCATATGTAAATTGCAACAACAACAATAAAAAAGGTCTTATCACAAGGAATGCACATGTGAAATATCAAAGCCCTATCACTTACCAATCAAAAAATATGGCCAAGGTTAAAGTTTTTCAAAAGTAGGTCAATCATCTCCAAGGTCAAGGTCACAAGGTCAAAAATTTTGGTATCCATGGAAACGTCTTGTCACAAGGAATACACATGTGAAATATCAAAGCCCTATCACTTACCATTCAAAAAATATGGCCAAGGTTAAAGTTTTTCAAAAGTAGGTCAATCATCTCCAAGGTCAAGGTCACAAGGTCAAAAATTTTGGTATCCATGGAAACGTCTTGTCACAAGGAATACACATGTGAAATATCAAAGCCCTATCACTTACCATTCAAAAAATATGGCCAAGGTTAAAGTTTTTCAAAAGTAGGTCAATCATCTCCAAGGTCAAGGTAAAAAATTTTGGTATCCATGGAAACGTCTTGTCACAAGGAATACACATGTGAAATATCAAAGCCCTATCACTTACCATTAAAAAAATATGGCCAAGGTTAAAGTTTTTCAAAAGTAGGTCAATCTCCAAGGTCAAGGTCACAAGGTCAGAAGGTCACAAGGTAAAAAATTTTGGTATCCATGGAAACGTCTTGTCACAAGGAATACACATGTGAAATATCAAAGCCCTATCACTTACCATTAAAAAAATATGGCCAAGGTTAAAGTTTTTCAAAAGTAGGTCAATCTCCAAGGTCAAGGTCACAAGGTCAGAAATTTTGGTATCCATGGAAACGTCTTGTCACAAGGAATGCACATGTGAAATATGAAAGCCCAATCTGTATTGGTTTAAAAGTTATAAGCAAGGTTAAAGTTTTTGTGCACGCGCACGCAGACGCAGACGCCAACGCCAACGCCGACACCGGGGGTATGACAATAGCTCTCCGGACATTCGTCCCGGCGAGCTAATAAAAACATACCTTTCACCAGCAACCTTTAATACTTCAGAAATTGTACATGTTGTATATACATGTAAACCTATAAAATGGGTACAAATCAAAATTGGAATTACTCTATTAGGGACGTTAAATATGAAGTACATAGATGTGGTATACTTACAATGATTAGAAGGCATTTGATCCTAGGTTTGATGGCAGCAAAAATTCCAATAATGCTGAAAATGAGAAGATAGCCCCCGGCAGCGACGAAGATGTACGTAGTGATCTGATAGGACTGACTCTCGTCTTTATCCAGATAATCGTTCATCAAGAAATCCAAAAGCAACCACAGGGAGAAACCGAAAATGGCTCCACCAATTAGCTGAAAGATTTCAAAATTATATGAAAAGGACATGAACATGATTAGAAGACATCTTTATCAGGGTGGCCACAGATTGTGATAAATGAATAAAATACCCTGAAATTTCCCTGAATTTTCCCTGACTTGTACAAGATTTTCCCTGATTAAATACACACAAATACTTGTCTATTTTACAAATATGTAATTAATGTTACTCATTTCTAGAAAATTGTACTTAACTTGGCATTCAAAGTGTCCATTGGCGAGGGAAGCGAGGCAGAAAATTTTTCAGACGATAATCAAACCAGCAATAAATTGTCTTATTTCTTTATTCAAATGTATAGTGTCAATTCCATCAGTTACTTGTTGTTTTTTCAAACATTAACTGAATAAAATTGCCTGATTTTTCCCTGATTTTCATGAAATTTTCAAATTCCCTAATTTTCCTTGCAAGGAATTTATGTTCAGCATTTACCAGATTCTGTGGCCACGCTGTTTATAAACTAGACAAGACAAATTATGTTTGTAAAACAAATGCCCCTGCTGAACAGTTAGACTCTTACGACAACAACCAGTGAAGGACAAAACCAACATATACCTTGACCCACTGACCTTAAAGTCAATCAGATTTTTCCCTCCATTTGATTCAGCATTCATATACAATGTACATGTAATATCATAATTTGGTTTGAATAAGTTATAGAGTTGTTGAATTATCATCTGAAATCCATATATGATGTCTGTTTCTCAAAATAGTGACCTTGCCCTTTGACCTAAAGATCCATGATAGACTTCTTCACATCTTCTTATGTAACCTTATCATTATTCACTTTTGGTTCCATGGGTTCGGGTTCTTCTGTTATCATCTGGAGGCCATGAATTCTGTTTATTATCCATAATGGTGATCTTGACCTACATGCACTGACTCTAAAATCTAAAGGCTTTTACCCCTCTTGATCATGTTGATTTAAGTAAACATACATCCAAATTTGTTTTGGATAGATGAGATGGTTCTCAAGTTATCCTCTGGAAACCATGCTTTTAAGTGGTTTTTTTTTCATAATACAATGTACTTAGTGACTTTGACTTATTGACCAAAAAATCGACAGGCTTCCTCCCCTCCTGATAAGTAAGCATATATCCAATTTCTGTTTAGATAATAAAAAGAATTCTTGAGTTATCATCTGGAAATCATGATTTTAAGTGTATATTGTACATGTATTTTTCCTAACAGTGACCTTGACATTTGACCTATTGACCCCAAAAATCATTAGACCTATCCAAATTTGATTTGGATAGGTGAAAAGGATTCTTGAGTTATCATCTGGCGACCATGACTTCAAGTGTATTTTTCCTACCTGTGACCTTGACCTCTGACCTGCAGACCCAAGGATCAGATTTCTGATATGTACAAATGTTAGCATACCCGGTACATGTATATCCAACTTTTGTTTGGATAGGCAAAAGGGCTCTTGAGTTATCTATCCTCTGGAAACCATGACTTTAAGTGTATTTTGCTTTACTGTGACCTTGGGCTTGACCTATTGACCCCGAAATCAGTCAGCTTCTTCCCCTTCCTTATAAGTACATGTAAGCTCATATCATCTGGAAACCATGACTTTAAGTGTATTTTTCTTTACTGTGACCTTGACCTATTGACCCCAAAATCAGTCAACTTCTTCCCCTTCCTTATAAGTACATGTAAGCTCATATCATCTGGAAACCATGACTTTAAGTGTATTTTTCTTTACTGTGACCTTGACCTATTGACCCCAAAATCAGTCAGCTTCTTCCCCTTCCTTATAAGTACATATAAGCTCATATCATCTGGAAACCATGACTTTAAGTGTATTTTTCTTTACTGTGACCTTGACCTATTGACCCCAAAATCAGTCAGCTTCTTCCCCTTCCTTATAAGTACATGTAAGCTCATATCATCTGGAAGCCATGACTTTAAGTGTATTTTTCTTTACTGTGACCTTGACCTATTGACCCCAAAATCAGTCAGCTTCTTCCCCTTTTTATAAGTACATGTAAGCTCATATCATCTGGAAACCATGACTTTAAGTGTATTTTTCTTAACTGTAACCTTGACCTTTGACCTATTGACCCCAAAATCAGTCAGCTTCTTCCCCTTCCTTATAAGTAAATGTAAGCTAATATACATGTATCCAAATCTGAATGGTTTGGATACATGAAGGTGAAAGGGTTCTGGAGTCATCATCTGAAAACTGAAAGTGTGAACATGGTGAATTACATGTAGAATGGCAGAAGGTAGGATTATGACACACAAAGCAGACTTGATCTGCCTTTGCCATCACATGGCGAGGGCATAAAAATATCCAGTACACACATTTCTAATTCATACATTTTAAAAATTAATTCTATTTACTGGTACCGGTATGGCTAATTGTTTCACAAAATTTACTGCTCAGTTCAGGAAAATGATTTCAAAGGATTGCAATGTTTGGTAAACATTACCTAAAAATGCACACAGTGCATTTTGTCACACAGCACATATTTTATATACATTCTGTATACAGGTACAATCAGGGCATGACATGGCTTAAATGTTTACAAGTGCATGTTCACATGCTTTGTTAATGTTAATGATGATCTAGATAATGGTTGCCGCCTCTTATTCTCAGAGTCAGTATGAGTTAACACAAAGATTAGTTAGAGATAACAGATAAGATCCAAGAAGTTCAGAAATTATTTTGGGCATAAATTAAGTAAGGGTTTATCATAGAGCATAATGCATGTACCGGTACACTGCCATATTATCATGATTATCCTTTATTAATTTTAGTGACGCCACATTTTAGCATACACATACACTGCAAATGCATAGAAATACAATTTCAAACTAATATAAAATCAACAATTTAATTCGTAATCTTAACCATTGTTATTTTTGTACACTTAGCTTGATGTCATTTCGATTACTTTTCACAAAAACAATTTTTGTTATAGTTACTTTTTATCTCTGAGCGACAATCAATTGTCAAATTTAATATCGATTATCGAAAATCGGATGGGTTTCAACGATTGACTATTGAAAGTTGGCGACTATGGTCACATCACTACCAGAGATTCATCTACAATTTGATCTAAATGGGTCTTCTGGACCTGATGAAATTTGGCCAATGTGTCCCGAGCCAAAACAATGGGTCCCAGCAGAAACTATGGAATCCCAACTACTGTAAACTGTCTTATTTCAAGGCGTCATAAGTTCGCGAATACAAGTGACATGACTGATTCCCGGCGTTTTATGTCTGCAAGATTGTTATTATCAAAAAAAAATGTTAGAAATAAAACGCCTATCTCCCAAACTTCAACCTAAAAGTCAAATTTGCCAAATTAAGCATTTACAGGGGAGGGAGGGGAGAGAGAGAGGGATAGTGGGAAGGGTAACAGTAACTAAAATAAAACCTGTACTTGTGAAACACGAATGCCCCCGTTGGCATCTTTGACAGTAAACATGGTAAAACAGCTGAAAAGTAGTTTCGCATTTTGAGGTCAAGGTCAAATTTGGTATCCATGGAAAAGTCTTGCCACATGGAATTGATACATTTGTATGTGAAACATGAACACGATGAAAGCCTTATCACTTACCATTCAAAAGTTATGGCTAAAGCTTACACTTTCCAAATTAGGTCAAACTCCAAGGTCAAGGTCATAAGGTAAAACATTTTTTCTCCATGGAAAGGTCTCGTTACAAGGAATACAAATGTGAAATATGAAAGCCTTTTCATGTATCATTCAAAAGGTTTGGTTAAGGTTTAAGTTTACCAAAAGTAGGTCAAACTCCAAGGTCAAGGTCACAAGGTCAAAAATTTTGGTATCCATGGAAAGTTTTTGCCTCAAGGAATACACATGTGAAATATGAAAGCCCTATCACTTACCATTCAAAAGTTATGGCCAATGTTAAAGATTTTGCAGACAAACAGAGAACAGACAGACCAAAAACTACATGCCCCCGAATCTCTGATTACGGGGGCATAAAAATCAGGAAATAACTTTAGATATACATTGTAAATAATCTTGCTTCGAGATCTTTGCCGATCAAGGGCGTATTAAACTTTGAGAGGTGAAATACCTGTATATAATCTCAATTTGAAGAATTGTCACAAAATCAGCTTTATGTTCCTTAAAAATTTTCCGGCTGGCTTTGATCGCCACAGTTTTCAAACATTTTCAAAAAATTTCGGCTCACTTCACTCGCCATAGTTTTTCATCTAAACAGGATTATTCTTATTTCAAAAGTTAAAATGTAATGTCAGCAGACGATGAACCGAATCTAGGATGAAGAAAAGGAGATGTGTTGGCGATCGTTGTATTGAGTTCGAATGAAACATGAGAAATTTTGAAAAATGCATTCAAATCGAAGGTTTCTAGAGAGTTTTTGAGCTATTTCTGAACAGTAGTTTGCTTTAAATACCATTTCGTATGTCCCCTCCTCTCCTTTCACTGAGGGAGACACTCTCTCAATTTGTTTTTGTGAAAACGATGTGGACGTTTTAGCGTACAAACATATGCCTGGCTGCGCCCCTGCCTTGCTGATACGTACATGTACTTCATTAGAATAGTGGTACAATATGGAGTAAAAAAAAAAAAATCTAGTATCATTGTTTTTTGTTTATTTTTTACTTTAGTACATACATTTTCATATTTTCTCACCCAAATCTATGGACGAACTAGAAAAGGGTAAGTGAGTGATTCATCCTTTCCTTCGTCTTAATCATGTTAATAGAAGATATAGTTTTTGAAACAGTGCTAAAATGTTTTTGATTTTTAAAAATTCGATGAGACAAGTACGTGCTATGCTGGCCCGAAAAAAAAGTGTTACACTAGGGAGCATCTAGAACTTCAACAGACAAGGACGGCACAAGCACCAAATGGGGTGGGGGTTGTATAAGAATGATTTAAAGCTTTGAAAAATTGAATGCTTAATTATAATCAAATGTTACTCCCGATTATTTTGAAGAAAAAAAACCTTAATTTGAGGACAGACACGTGTAGGTTTCGATCCCCGTACCATTTACATTGACTGTTTGACGCATGTAATGCATGTTTGCAAATTATTTGAACATGTCTACATTATAGTCTTACATGTAAATTGTTAATTTCAGGAAGAATTTAAAAATTGAGATTATAACAAATACATGTACAGTAACCACTTGGAATGAGGACCATTTTTCGAGCATAAAATAAACAGAAAACCCTTTATGCGACGTACATTACAAAAACTTCGCGAATGTCTGTACGTATCCATAAGTACTCCAATATTGATGCGGTATCGAATCGATATTGTAATACGATCAGAAAATTTTTGTAAAGTTTGATTCAAAATGGTGAATTCTGGTGAACATTAAGCAATTTTTACTACGTTTGCAGGTTTTTATTTTACCAAAAATTGATTTCGTGAAAAAGCGAAGGGAAAATAGGGGTAAGCAGCAAGAAGGTGTTGATATTCAAAGAGAATAGACTTTCCTTGATCGATCGGTCCCAAGTTTTTGTCGATGCATGCAAAATTAGCGGAGATAGAGATGTGTGATTGTGGTCGAGTCGAAAGTGAAAGTCATCCCTTTTTTCTCCCTTTTGCTGGATTTGTTGGCAAATCGAGGGAAAAGTGGGGAGATTTAACCTGCATGTAAGGTGGCCCCTGTGTCCCATGTTCAGTTCAAGCAAATCAATGGATTATCAGTGTTAATAAATGATACTTTAATGTTATACTTTGGTGAGAATTTGTACAAAAATTTTCCCAATTTTAGCAAAATGTCACAAATTTTCCCAAATGGGACAGGCACAGGCACCTTCCCCAACATAAAAAACCCTGGAGAAGAAACAGTGCAATTTAATATCACTTCTCCGTACATTGCACTTTAACTACACGTGTAGTGCAGATTCCAAGAATCCAACAGAATTGAAATTTTTCAGCAGCAACATGCCTGATTCAAGACAATTATCTGGGCAAAAATACAACAGAGGTTGGTGAATAAATCATTCATCTGGTAATTGTGATGTGTCAATGGTCTTGAATATGTATTTCGGATAGAATTTTTCTATGAAAGGGCGAACAGGCAAATCTTCGAAGGGTCGCTGACTTTAACGGTTTTGACTGTAAGATCTGTCCTGCTCAACCCCAGCCTCCCTCCCTTCCCTCCAAAATTCCGTCTTTTCGATTTGACATGCCTACGTTCGATTTGTGCAGGTATATGACGTAAAAGCATTGTGACGTCATTAAATTCCATTGAAAACGTCATATATGTAACCCTGTTTCCCTGAATTTCAGGCTGGTTTCCATGAAAAATGATGACGTCACAATGCGTTGACGTCAGATACCTGCACAAATGGGAAGTAACTCTGTATTTCGAAAAGACCGAATTCCGGGGACAAAAGCTGGTTTTGGTCGGGGATAATTTTTGAGTGATTCATCAAGACGTGGGCATTTTCGTCCTATTAGAAAAGCTTGTGAAAATAAAAATACCCATATAAATATTCCATCAATGATTATTCCAATTCGTAAGCATCGCAGTCCTCCAGTTGAGCAAGCCATCTGATCTTTTCGCTTCTTTACCAGATTGATTAATTATGAGCATTCATTGCTTTCTCCTGTCAGTCTGTTTACTTCCGGTGCATCGGAGTAGTTTCGTACTATAATTCTTTCCCTTTGAGACGTTTAAATAGCCTTCAAATGGGTTAAATCGATATAGGCCGATTCAACCCGGAAGAAGTTCTAGACATGCGCGGATCCAGTTTTTTTCACCGGGGGGGGGGGTCAAAAAGGCCGGGGTCTGGGGGCCGCCTCTCCGCCCCCTGTGGGTCCAGGGCGAAGACCTGGTGGAGGACCAGGGGGCGAAGCCCCCAGAAACTCATGGATTTCCACGTTTTAATCGCCTGTAAACAATGCGAACTGAATACCTAAAATGACGTAAAACTATAAAAATAAAGGCATGTGGGAGACATTAAAGACGAAAAATTAGTGGATGTTTGCCCATTGAAACGTTACCAGCAGTTGATGTATCCTGTCCATATGTTTTATGCAAACAAAGCGAGCCGGAAAAAATCCATATGAAACAAATTAATCTTATGTCGTATTTGGACTCCCCCCCCCCCCCGCGAGATCTGTCAGATGTTGGGACCATGGTTCGTTGACCCCACCTCTTTCAAATCTCAGGTGGTCCCCCCTCTGGATCTGCGCATGCTAGATGAGGTTAAATGTGCAATTTCTGAATTCATAAATTGCAAATGGAAGACTTTTTTTTAAACTAAGGGCTGTTTCACAACCTCAATTTCAAGAGTGTGTAGTGTAAGGTAAACCGTAAGTCCCTAAACCAATGATGTATACATCCGGCCTCATGCCATTAATTAAGGAGCACCCGGCCTAAGAGATAGATCAAGTTTCGATAACTAGAAATGAACAAACGATCGGCAGTCCGGCAACTGAAAACGGTGAGAATAAAAATGGCGATTTTGATATTTTCTTACTGCTCTAAAGACTGATTCTTAAATACTCGGGCATCGATCCCCCTGGTCCGACAAGTTGACCCATGACGATTGTTTGTTAATGTTTTCTTTTTTTTTATTCCCAAACTATCATACCGTATTCATTGTACAAATATTACTAGGGATTTTGGGGGGTTTATTTTTTTACTACATCCACACACTTTCACTCACACTTACATACCAATATACATTTTCAATGAATATAAGAATATGTTGATGTTTATGATGAAAAGCTGTATGGAAACTTTTCCATCTATCCTGGAAAATTCTAATCTTACACTTTATCTCCAATATTTAAATGATTGCTTCAAAATCTTGCTCTATAAATGTAGTTTTTTTCCCCTAAAACTACACACAGGTTTGATTGTTATGGCCCTGCCACACCTTCACTTTTTGGTCAACGCACGAGTAACGACCAAGTAAATTGCCAACACGTCGAAGAACGTTGAGGTCGCTGGTCGATCGTTCTTTGGTCGCTGGCTGGCCGTTGTGTGGTCGCCAGAGGAAGTTGGTGTGCGCTCACAGTGGTCGTCGGAAAATTTTGTGCATGCACAAAACCGCCGACGACTGCCTAGCGTCCAATCGTTAGTTATGGAGTCGTTGGGAGGTCGTTAAAAGGTCGTTGGGAGGTCGCTGGGCATGCGTTCCCGTTGCTAAAGACGTGAAGAGGTCGCCGATGATTTCAACGACGGTGTAACGATAGAGGAGCGCATGTCTAACGCGTTCAAAGCGACACTCTAGCAATGGTCTAACGTCCTCAACGTGTGTCCAACGACAGCCTGACAATAACCTAACGTCCTTGGCGTGTGCTTAACCTCTTGGCAACGACCTTAACGACCTGTTCATGTTGTATTTTTTCATAACATCAACGATCGTTAGAAGGACGCTGGTACATTTTTTTTGTATGCATGTCGTTGGCAAGTGGTTAGACGAACGTTGCTCGTTGAGCACGCGTTATAAAACGTTTTAAAACAGGTAAAATTGTCGACTATATACATTGTAGTTTTATGCCTTGGGACGACGCTTACATGGCTTATGTCGTTGAGCGAACGCTCCCCGCGCGCTACAAGGACGCTACGCGCGCGTTGAGAACGTTGCTTCATAATGGGTTTCGGACCAAATCCCGACGTTTGCCAGCGTGTTGAAGGTTGTTACTCGTACGTTGGCCAAAAAAGAGAAGGTGTGACAGGGGCATAAATGTTGTGCATCGTATTGGGTCATACAGTGATGCATAGGCAGAAGGTGAAAATATGGAGTTTTCAAAATTTTCTTGGTGATGCATATTTTTTCAACTTTCATGCAACATTAGACTTTTGTCTATGCATCATTTCATACCCAAATGTACATCAGTTTCATTTGGGTATGACGTCATACTACGATCCCCCCTAACCCTTTTGTTTCTCGACTGTGGAACATTGAAACCCCCACCTGCAACTCGAGGTGGAATTGCCAATATTACGGTAACCCCCCCCCCCCCCCCTTTATCCATTGATTTCTATGGGGAAAATACTGAAGCGTCTTGATCCAAATATCGATCTTAAATTATAATTGATTTATTGAGTCTGTCAGTTAATTCATAGTTAATATATCTACCAAGAAAATCCTAAAATTTGCAGTTTGAAATTTCGACTTTTCAGGCAGATTTAACAACTCCTTTCACACAGTCATTTATGAAGGGACAATGCAAGTCATCTCTATTGATATTTCTTATACAAAAGCCACTTCTCCACGAGGAAAACTTTGATCCGTGTTTGCATGCATATCTAGCCGATTGTACCCTTTTTGTGCTTTTGTATCTTTTTTACAAGCGACGTGCATTCGCCCTTATATATATCGGATGGATCCGACATTGTCGGAATAGTGAACTTGGTTGTTTTCACCCCTTTTGTACTGTCTATATATATATGATGTGGTATATAAATAAAAACAAGTACACTCTATATATATATACTCCGTATAATTTATTACGTATTATAAATTAATTTCTTTCTTAGTTTATAATAAATTCGCTAAATGTCCCTGGGGTGGGGGACGGTAGGGTGGATGTACAGCAGCGAAGGGAATTTCTCCGTTCATGGGGAGGTATGTGTGGGGGTGATACTGAGGCTCATGTAGGGTTTCATTCAGCTTCGCCATAATATTGTCAAAGGAGTCAACGCCCATGTAATCCATGCGGTAGTCGTTCCATTCCGCTCGTCTTCGGCGATCTTCGTCTGTTTCCGGTTTGCCTTCGTATGGATCGGTAAAAAGACATCTTCTGTCATCAATGTCTTCGTCTATGAATTTTTTAATCGACGGCGCGCCAGGAAATGTGTTGGATTCCTTACTACGAAGGAATGAAGGTTTCTGGAAGTTAATGAAAGATATGTAAATATATTCATGATCAAAGTGACATAAAAGCAGAGAGAGAGAGAGAGAGAGAGAGATGTACATCACAAATGCAAATTATATAATAGGCATATAAAAAACTATATAAAAAGCACTAAAGGGTACACATGACAATGCCATTTTTATATATACATGTATAATTGTATTCTTACGTAGCTATAGTATTCCTCAAATGTTGTTGGGCGTGGATTGATGTGACAGACATCGTCTGGACCATATGGCCAGTTATGAACTTCTGGTTTGTCTGTTACCTGTAATATCATAGACCATATTATATATATAAGTTTACTTATTTAAAACATTTTACAAAACGCTTAATTTCTGTATATCTATATCATGTGAAATTCATATTTGGAACTATAATGTTAAAACAAAGGAGGGCATCTCCCACAACACCAGGTTGCAGCACCCACAACAAAACTCCAAAACGCCCAATGCAAAAACGCAGAGCAGACAAGCACAGAAAGAGACGTAAAAGGGACAAGGAACGTCAACACACAACACAGAAACATCAAACACAAAGGACTACACATTTATAAACCAACGAGACCTATGGGCAACCGGTGCCGACTTAGAACGGCCATCAGCCACGAAAATAGCAGAAGGTGTGGTTATCCTGGATTATTTGCGCACAACCCTCCCACTTTTTCGATTATCAAGAGGTCTCGAAGAATGTGCAACTGTGGTGTTAATCAACCTCCTCCCTGTCAAATGACTGTGCAAGGCTGGTGACATGGTGACATAAGGATCTTATCCCACCTCTGGCAAATTTCTTGCAATCTGATTGGTCGAGAAGAACCGGATATCATGTTGTATTATTTTACTGACATGATATTATTTTAATATCCTGCTTCCACTAAGACGCTTAACGATATTGACGTCACCGAAATGCTTTGAACTATGTTGACGTTACAAAGCCATCGGTGGGATAAATTCGTTATACAGTGTTTTACAGGGGGGATACAAAAATATATTGGGTCGATGAAAAAAGTTGTATTGGGCTCGGCTTCGCCTCGCCCAATACAACTTTTTTCATCGACCCAATATATTTCTGTATCCCCCCTGTAAAACACTGTATAACTAATAATATCCACGGTATGAATATGAGAGATTTTTATAAATGAACAACTTTTTCTCTATACTTGCCATATCATCGTTGAAAAAAAGGATAGGTTAGGTTGCCCTCCACCATTATTTTGACATTTGGCGTTGTCGCAGATCCCCCACCACTTATATTACTCATTATGGACTACCTAATGTGATGTCATACTATGTATTTTGTATCAATAGATTCAGAAATTTTAAAATTTTAATTTATAGACAATTTAACAATAAAATTTAATATAATAACCACTTTACCTGTGATAAAATGATATGAAAATGGGGTGAAATTTCATGCAAAATGTACCATATTGGCCCATGTTTTTGGACAATTTTTCACCAAGTTGCTTGATTTTTTTCCAGAAATTTCAATCAATAGTCTGAAAGATATATTCTTACTCTAAATCATATGGAAAAAAAATCAGAGGGGCGATGCGGCTAGTTCTTGCGAAATCACTGTCGAACCGACTTGAATGATTTTTGGCGCGGGGAAATTCCGACGAAATTTACATGTTCCATTGCACGTTGTAGTGTTATATAGGATACGAAACTAATGATTAAAAATTGTCAGTTTTCTGTTACAAACATATTACCTGACGCTTTTCAACCATTTCATTACTTTTCACCCTTGCTTTATATAAGCTGTCTTATTCAGGGGTATATGCCCTGATAACCATTTACATTAATATTCCCTGATAGCCTTTTACATTAACATTCAGTCCCCCTAATTTTATACGAAATGAATGGTGGAGTGGAACCTTTTAATACGAAATGGTGGAGTGACGCCTTACCAATACCGTACATTGTAGGTAATTTTAAACAATTGCCAAACTGATACTATTTTTTCCCGTTGTATATTAATTCCCTTCAAATCTAATTACCCGCCCCTCCGCTCGATCTTTTTTTTTATTTTTTTTTAATTTTTTTATTTTTTTTAGAAATATTGATTTTAACTTACATTTCCATATATATCACTTTGTATCATATCATTGATTGGTAGCGGCTCCAGGGTTGTCTTCTTTTCTTCTTTGAAGAATGAATGCCCGTCTTTTCTCTCTGTAAGCCGTCCTGTAATGAATCAAAGGGAATGGAATTAATTGAAAAAGAAAGAAATACGGTAAAGCCGCTCATACCGAAACGTCATTGCGCTTATAAATACTATGCTAAATGTGCACCCGCTAGTCGATAAAGGAAAAAAATGAATGAGTGAATAAATAAATAAATAAATAAATAAATAAATAAATAAATAAATGAATAAATAAATAAATAAATAAATACCAAAACAAATAAATCCGCTGAGGAAAGCCTAATGGCCGAAACGTACGGCAAAAAGAATTAAACCAAGTGTTTTTATTTAAATGAATAAATAAATAAAGTTTCATCATATATTTATTTATTTACATATTCATTTAAATACTATTAATGGATGGGAAGTCGTCTTACTATCATGATGAGATGAGATGGCTTCGGTAAATCTGGCCGGGGGTGGGGGGTGGGGGTGCGGTGGGGGGGGGGGGGGTGTTGTCGATAAAAAAAATGCTTCAGACAGAGAGGGTGCTGTTGACGGCACTTATTCAATCTGAAGTATCTAAACTTTCAATAAATGTCAGTAAGAATTACAAAGAAAATTAGTTAAACTAAAGAGGAAACAAATTGTGTGTATAGCCGGTGGCGGATCCAGCTTTTGAGTTAGAGGGGGGGGGGGGGGCGTAAAAATGGCGAGGGGACTGAGGATCGCTTAGGTTCCCAGCGGGTCCAGGGCAAAGCGAAGCCCCCGGAAGGTAGCGAATTTCAGCCTTTTCGGACCCATTTCCATGACTGTAATTGATTAATGAATTGAAATTGATGCATTTGACAATTGTATTAACTAACAGGTAGATTTAAATATTTACTAATACTTACTCTTTTTTATATGGAAAATGATCGTATTACCTATAATTTGCAAATTTTAGGGGGGGGGGGGGGGGGCGTACGCCCCCTACGCCCCCCCTCCCCCTTGAATCTGCCACTGATAGCAATTCATTATATATCATCCAGCTACGCTATCCGACTTACAGATGCACTTTGATTTTGAAAATACCACCACATATTTTGCCTTATTAGGTTAAGGCATATTGAAGTACTATGTAAAAAAGTAATAATCGAATTTACGATTCCCCGCCTCTTCTCACTGTGAAATTAAGAATATTACATGTAGACTTATATTGCAAACTTCAATTAAAAAAAAAAAAACTCACCAAAAAGTTTGGAGTATATATTGAGAGTTTCTTGCTATTTTTTTTATGTATTTAGTACATTACATTCCCAATGGTGAACTTCAAAACATTCAGTTTAGTTTAAACAATGAAGATTAATAAATATATATAAATCATATTTCTCGCAAAAGAAGGAAATAATTGGAAGAGCAAGAAAAAAAAATCATTCGGTATTTACGGAAACATTTAGCTCCAAAATTCATTCTTTATGTGCGGAAACATTTAGCTCCAAAATTCATTCAGAATGTAGGGAAACATTAAGCTCCAAAATTCATTCAGTATTTACGGAAACATTCAGCTCCAAAAATTCATTCAGTATTTACGGAAAAAATTAGCTCCAAAATTAATATAGTATGTACGGAAACTTTTAGCTCCAAAATTCATTCAGTATGTACGGAAACTTTTAGCTCCAAAATTCATTCAGTACGTACGGAAACATTTAGCTCAAAATTCATTCAGTATGTACGGAAACATTTAGCTCCAAAATTCATTCAGTATTTACGGAAAATTTTAGCTCCATAATTCAGTCAGCATGTACGGAAACATTTAGCTCCAACTTACCTTTTTGTGACTTCTTAAAAAGATACATCAAAGGTATAATAACCGATAGAAACATCTTTTTTTTTTCGTCGTAACGTTTTACGTTGCGTTCGCTATGGAACTTTCGTGCGATAAAGCGCGCTATAAAATAAAGTATTAACGTTAGCAACGTCGATTGTCTCCGCGACGTCCAATCGTGTTACTCCTCAGAAATGGACCAATGGCAGCGGGCGTTACGTCGATAATACCAAACAACGCAGGGATGACGGCGATACTTCGTGCTAGCAATCTTTATCTTTAATTTCAAAGTACACGAACAGGTATATTGTGAATTCTGTCTTACACCCAAATTTCAGCATAAAGAACTGTGAATAGTAAGGATTAAGTTTTTGTGCAGTAGATTGAGTGAGGCCAGTGGAAAGAGAAATTCCAAAGCAGTTTAGATAAAAAAAACCCTCCAAAGTTTGAGCTCTGTAAATTACTGTAATTTAATGCGAAAATAAATTCTCCAGGATATATAATTATAATTATTAAATGATCAGGAATTATTGCCGATTTTGCTTATTTCTGATTGGTGGAGACGCTCTTTGATAGAGTGTACCTCAGAGCGAGTTGACCGCTAACGCTCCAAAATTGGCGCGCGCGTTACCAGAGCGTGCGTTGATTTTTGTAGTGTTAGATCTTTGACTTCGCGTATCATTGCAATGCAAATGTTACTAAAATCATGATAATTTAATAAAGCAGTTATTGACTTCTGATTTCGGTCTACTCGTGACTATACCGACCTGGTCACACGTACATTGGTTAACCTCGGCCTTCGGCCTCGGTCAACCAATACCTGACCAGGTCTGTATAGTCACGAGTAGACCTCATCAAAAGTCAATAATTGTATAAAGAAAAACAAAGACTCCAAAGAATCGGTATACTAGTATGGGTTGAATTTTGACATCGCACATTTTAGATCACCTTCTGATATTCATTCAATCTTCTCATACTTTAGCATAAAACGTTTACTTATTCGAAAATCAGATGCATAAGTTAAAAGCAACTCTTACACTGTAGCAAGAATAGAATGAAATACAGGTGCGTAGCCAGAGTAGAAATGTCAGTCTAGGCAGGGGCTCGTGAAGCCCCGGTCACACTGCGCTTTACGGCTTGGTCACGACCAAAACACGCCCAAAAAAAGGTCTCCTGGAAGCGGACGTTTCTGTTCGCTTTTAAGACGCGCTACAGACGAATTGTAGACGTGGTAGGACGATGTAAAAAATTTGAACGGCGTTGACGCGGAAAGAAGTTTTGAACTGCTCAAAATTTTATCCCGCGGAAAACCATGGACGGTGTACGTGCGCAGCATAGTTAAGGCAACTTTTAATTTACGTCAAATAATTTTCCGCGAAAGCGTGCAACGTCACATGACGTCATGAACTCCGTGTCGTCAAGTACGGTAGCAACACAGTTTTGCAATTTGTTTGAATGATATTCGGTAAATTCATAGGTAAAAATTGCGAGTTATAAAATGTTATGTATCTAAATCAATAGCGTGCACTTCGCCGAGTGAATATACTTTTGAGAAGACCCCTAATCGATAGTTGTACTCTGTGACCCCTTTTGCGTTGTTATGGTACTCTGTGTTACTGAGAAGCTTGAGCAGCGATGGCCAGGTGCGATCTGAAAGTTTACAGGGCGGGCAGAAAGAAAGATGAAATAATGGTATGTATTCCTTTAATAAACATAAAATCAGGCATGCTGTACAAACAAAATATCCTGATAAAGTGAACCATATCCGTCCCAAACGATAAAATTATTTGAAAAGAAAAGAAATTGTTCATTAAGCCATCATGTGTACCTTGTTTACAGTATGCTCTGTACTCGAGTACATGCATGTGCATGTGTATGTATGTACATCATACTGTATCGTCGCTATAATAAGATAATATGCACGGATCGTGGTATATCAAATTATATGAATTCGATAAAATTTTAGTATTCTGATTCGTAAGTAAATTGAACAGGCGGGGGGGGGGGAGGGGGTGGGAAGGGAGGGTGCCTGTGTAAGTGTACACATGTGTGTTATAAACTGAATGAGAATGAGTCAAAATCTTCACAATGTAAGTGATGTCACAGGTTTATTGATTCATAATTTTTAATTTCAGATTGACTTAAGGTACATACAGACCTACTGGTTGAAAACAAATGGTATTGGATGTTGCAGTTTACCTTTTATTTACATAACTGAACTGGAGCTGTCTATCTAGAACATAGAAATTCTCAATAAGAAGGTATATTCACTTTGCTTGGAAAATGAAAAAAAAATTGAATACACTGTGTGACTGTCAGTTTTGAATGTATATTGGGTTTTCATAGTAGCTATGATAATGCATGCATGCATTTATAATTTATTATTTATGTGTAGCTTGCTATTATTCATTTATTTGTGTCTAAGTTTTCCTTTTCTGAAAGTTGGAAATTGAATTGTGAAGTAAATAGAGGTACATTCCAATGAATAACTTGTAATCTATGATATCATTATGAATTTTAGAGTTAGTAAGTGTTCAATTCTAATCTGATTTTTCTTTCATTTCAGAGATTTGCATTTTCAAATTTACCTGAACCCAAGGAAGGATATGCCAGGCAACAGCTAATTGTTAAACAAGATTTTATTCTTCATTAAAGATAATTCATCGTAATGAAATATTTTGGTTGTCATTGAAGAAAAAAAGTAAATAACATCATGATGATCTTCTAAAGTCATTTAGTTGCAGTAAATGGGCTCTATGTTACCCATGGATACATACAAGATTGAAAAGTGTCACATACAGAAAAAAGAAATAGTTGCACGTTCTTGATTACACATCAGAAATTTCCATTGGAAAAAAAATTCTAGAGTTCCATCTGATATTACGGTGTACATGAAATCATTTCATAAAAATGATTGAAAGTGAGGCTGCAAGCTGAAGTTGTCATAGCAATTCGTCCGTCTTCTTTCTCATGGTGTGGACATGATGATTCGAGATCATGTTAGTTCTGTGGGATTTATGTAAGAAAATCGGGCATGCACAAACAGCCGCAACCCCCCCCCCAAAAAAAAAGCTGACCCCCCCAAAAAAACCCAACAACAGTGATCTACATGATTTTTTTTTTTCTCTTTATAATCACGTATGCGTATCCTTTTGATATTTTAGTAACTATTTGAAATAAGAATTTTTGAGTTTAAAGAAAAAAATCGTCCTCAGTAATAAGCGCCCTGACTCCCCTCGAATCATCACGTGTTTTCTCGGTCGATTAAAAGCAAACAATTTTTTCCCGCTTTTTCACCTACCGTTCCTTTATCGCCCCTTTCGGTACCCCTTAAAGATTTGATAATAAAAATGTAGAGGTTTCAGTGGGGGGCTCATATTTTTTAAAGTCATCTTCTCGAGACAAGTGCAGTGTACGTAATATTATATCTTGGCAAGATGATTTTAAGTACAGAATATATTTTTTAAATCGTGAGGCTTTAACTGGGAGGTGTCGATCGCATTGCAAGTAAATATCAATTATGAATATATGAGTTATTTGTTTTCAATTCATGAAAACAGAGCGGATACCATTTTAAGAATGACAACTAGATCAGAATATATCTTCATTAATTCACAGAAATGAACAAAAAGATA
Source organism: Pinctada fucata (assembly GCA_028142955.1). NCBI lineage: Eukaryota > Metazoa > Mollusca > Bivalvia > Pterioida > Pteriidae > Pinctada > Pinctada fucata. The sequence continues at coordinate 43,998,660 of AP027102.1, read as the reverse complement.
GCATATGTGATTCGAGGCGAGTAGCACATTAACAGTTTTAAACTATTTCACAGTTTAACAAAATGTTACAAGCACGGATCTAGAGGAGGTAACATTTAAATTTGCCTCCAAAACATGACGCTGAATTTCTCCCGTTCTTATGCCAGGCGGGAAAACATCCCCCTTCCCCCTCCCATCACATGACGGCTTGGACTGCACCACCCCCTCAGGCCCTGAAACAGTATGCATCCGATTTAAATATAATTATATGTGCGATCATTATATTGATCCTTTAGAGGGTAATTCAGAGATGTCGAAAGAAAATGTCTGACAAAAATTATTGCGGACAGAAATGAATTTGTAATACTTTCCATTGCCCGGACTGACAAAATTAATGAAATGTGAAACAGATTTCGATATTTCTGGGGTATGTGAACTTGTTGTACTCATTGAAAAAATGTATTTAGCCGATGACGATGAGTATAATTCCTATTCAAAACTACTGATGGTATTTTAATGATACTTTGTGTGTAATTACTTGAAAATACATACAGGAGTCCGAGATATATGGAGAGAAATTTCGAAGTCACCGAAATTCTCGCGAGAATTTGGTGTCCGCCCAGTACTCCGAAGGTCCGATAGTTCGAAGGCCCATAAAGCCGAAGGTCCGATAAATCGACGGCCCGATAATCCGAAGGCCCGATAGTCCGAAGGCCCGATAGACCGAAAGTACTGCATACCAATATACAAAGGGATCCATAATCCGAAGTACCTAAAAATCGAATATCCGATATTTCGAAGGTTTATTAGACCATAGATTTAAAGGTCCGATGGTAAGAAGGCCTAATGGTTCTATGGTCTGATAGTCCGAAGGTTTGTAAGTCCGAATGCCCTGTAGATATGAACTTGATACAAGATACCTCCTGTACAATTGATATTGGCAGATTTAGAAATCTAAATGGAGGGGCATGGGGCTGAAAGAGATATTATCAAAGAAGTTGAATTGAATATATACCCATTTATCAAATCAGATTTAAAAGGTAGCATCATAAAGAAATGATATTATGTTGTTTGAAACAGATCTCTGCAATCGCACGTAAGTTAAAAATAGCAACGCCAACGCTGCAAGATACGCCCGTCGGGGTATTAATTTTGTGAAATTCAATGCAATTATGTCAGTTTAATTCTTAAAATGACTTGACCTTTAAACACAATTCTCATTTAACATGATTAAGATACCAACAATATGAAAAAAATAAAAACATGTCTTCAGGTGTACAAAGTTTGAATCGAAAATAGTATTTAAATAAACAGTCAAAATAAAAATTTCCAAATAAAAAAAATACGTTGCCTTCAGCCACAAAATGACATTGACCTTTGACCCCTAGCTTTAAAAAAACCATTAGGTTCTTTGACTTGCTAAAGTCAACCCACATGGAAAATTTGAAGGTCCTAGGGCTAAGAGCTATTCTAAGTTCAAGGTCCATAACTCTGCAAAAAATGTTAATCGCGAAACTAAAATCAAATCTGTTATTCATTATTATGAAGGTGTATACCAAGTTTCAATTCAATAGCTGCATAGGCTGCAAAAAAAGTCATAAACTAAGTACAAGTAAAAATGGAACAAACTTTATGCAATTTGGAGTGACTTAATCAAATTCAAAAATCATTAGCACCATATAGCCTGTCTCCGTTGAATTGAGTATGATCGATATTTAAGTGAATAGATTATAGGTATCATATGCCATTGAAGAAATTAAAATGAAATGATCTGCTGACAAGAGATGAACTAATTACATTGTAAGTGTTTAATGTGTAAAATGACCGAAAAATCACGCTGAATTATTTAAACTTTAGAGTAATTTTCAACATTGGAAAATTACAAAAAGAAAGATATAATCCGGCTCTTAAAATGTCCAACAAAAATTTTCCGGCTGGCAAAAGTCTTCCTGTCCCCCTTCCCCCCTAAAAATCAAATGGTAAGTCCCTTACTAGTATGGCAAATTTAGGAATTTTATTGGATATTCGGACTATTGGGCCTTCGGACTATTGGGCCTTCGGACTATCGGGCCTTCGGAGTTATGGGCCTTCGAACTATAGGACCTTCGGACTATCAGGCCTTCGGGCTATCGGACCTTCGAACTATCAGTCCCTCGAATTATCGGGCCTTAGAACTATTGAACCTTCGTCTTTTTAGACCTTCGGAATACTGAGTGGTCACCGCCCAGTACTCCGAAGGTCCGATAGTTCGAAGGCCCATAAAGCCGAAGGTCCGATAAATCGACGGCCCGATAATCCGAAGGCCCGATAGTCCGAAGGCCCGATAGACCGAAAGTACTGCATACCAATATACAAAGGGATCCATAATCCGAAGTACCTAAAAATCGAATATCCGATATTTCGAAGGTTTATTAGACCATAGATTTAAAGGTCCGATGGTAAGAAGGCCTAATGGTTCTATGGTCTGATAGTCCGAAGGTTTGTAAGTCCGAATGCCCTGTAGATATGAACTTGATACAAGATACCTCCTGTACAATTGATATTGGCAGATTTAGAAATCTAAATGGAGGGGCATGGGGCTGAAAGAGATATTATCAAAGAAGTTGAATTGAATATATACCCATTTATCAAATCAGATTTAAAAGGTAGCATCATAAAGAAATGATATTATGTTGTTTGAAACAGATCTCTGCAATCGCACGTAAGTTAAAAATAGCAACGCCAACGCTGCAAGATACGCCCGTCGGGGTATTAATTTTGTGAAATTCAATGCAATTATGTCAGTTTAATTCTTAAAATGACTTGACCTTTAAACACAATTCTCATTTAACATGATTAAGATACCAACAATATGAAAAAAATAAAAACATGTCTTCAGGTGTACAAAGTTTGAATCGAAAATAGTATTTAAATAAACAGTCAAAATAAAAATTTCCAAATAAAAAAAAATACGTTGCCTTCAGCCACAAAATGACATTGACCTTTGACCCCTAGCTTTAAAAAAACCATTAGGTTCTTTGACTTGCTAAAGTCAACCCACATGGAAAATTTGAAGGTCCTAGGGCTAAGAGCTATTCTAAGTTCAAGGTCCATAACTCTGCAAAAAATGTTAATCGCGAAACTAAAATCAAATCTGTTATTCATTATTATGAAGGTGTATACCAAGTTTCAATTCAATAGCTGCATAGGCTGCAAAAAAGTCATAAACTAAGTACAAGTAAAAATGGAACAAACTTTATGCAATTTGGAGTGACTTAATCAAATTCAAAAATCATTAGCACCATATAGCCTGTCTCCGTTGAATTGAGTATGATCGATATTTAAGTGAATAGATTATAGGTATCATATGCCATTGAAGAAATTAAAATGAAATGATCTGCTGACAAGAGATGAACTAATTACATTGTAAGTGTTTAATGTGTAAAATGACCGAAAAATCACGCTGAATTATTTAAACTTTAGAGTAATTTTCAACATTGGAAAATTACAAAAAGAAAGATATAATCCGGCTCTTAAAATGTCCAACAAAAATTTTCCGGCTGGCAAAAGTCTTCCTGTCCCCCTTCCCCCCTAAAAATCAAATGGTAAGTCCCTTACTAGTATGGCAAATTTAGGAATTTTATTGGATATTCGGACTATTGGGCCTTCGGACTATTGGGCCTTCGGACTATCGGGCCTTCGGAGTTATGGGCCTTCGAATTATAGGACCTTCGGACTATCAGGCCTTCGGGCTATCGGACCTTCGAACTATCAGTCCCTCGAATTATCGGGCCTTAGAACTATTGAACCTTCGTCTTTTTAGACCTTCGGAATACTGAGTGGTCACCATCTAGCGTAGTAAAGGAAGAGTTAAACATGATGTACAGTATACAGTTGCTAATATTGAAGAACGTAATAACGCAGTGAATAGACATGACTTGGTAAATTCTCACAGACACACATATGAAATAAAAATGTCAAATTTAAGGTTTCGGGTCCGTATAATCATGATTATTGAAAATATGTTGCATTAGCTTCAATATTTCGCCCGTCTCACGCGTTATTTCTATTCGATAATTTTTGTGTGTTTAATAACCGAATAGAAATAACGAGTGAGACGGGCGAAATGTTGAAGCTAATGTTGCATGTGTTCATGTCTAATATTTAAGAAATAAAAAATGACAAGCCGGGCTCTATTGTCTCATAATGCCCGAGCGTCCTCAGCCAATCACATTTATTACCGAGCCGCGTAAGCGTATCATGACTTGGAGGAAGGAGGATTCTGTTACCGATATACAATATAACATAACGTACATAGATAGATCTAGATCTTCTTTGGTTCAAGACTCGATGTAAGGGATTTGGAAGAGGCCGCGCTCTTGATTACTGAGTGTTTAGATTTAATATTCTAAACACCAATTATATATTATAGCGAGCGGAGCTCGCTGCAAAGGCCCGAAGGGCCTTTGCGAGCGAAGCTCGCATTTATGGCAACGCGTATACGTAAGTATGGGAAAATGCACGAGCAAAAGATATACATACTTGGAGCTGAAAAAGTTTGGTAACAGGACCGAGGATACGGGTAAAAGTGACTCGATTCCCTTAAACGACAGAGCAGGAGAACATACCTTGACAAAGTAGCAACGGATAGAATTCTTCTATTTTATGGCGCAATAAAATTAAGTGAAACTCGCCGAATTGTTCGTCTGAAAATCAGAAATTCAGCAGCAACTAATCCGCCATCTTTATCACCAATGACGACACAACGGTACGTAACTCTGTAGTATACTTGACGTCATTATTCCTCTATATGTGGCGTCATTGTAGCAGTGCGCCCAATTTCACGTGCAAGAATGGTACATTATTGTAGTAATGCAAGAAGGAAACGTAACACAAAACTGCCGTGATTTTCTAACACTTTTCAGTGTATCAAACAAATAAGATCGATATGATCGAAATAATTATTTAGTAAAGAAGAAATATTTGAATTTTTTCAATTGATTTCAAGGTCACTAGAGAGGAAAAGGGAGAGATTTCAGACTCCCTCGATAATGATCTACGTCTGTGTAAAGTACATGGGACGGATCCACTTTTTTTTTTTTTTTTTTTTTTTTTTTTTTTTTTTTGGCAGTGGGAAGGGGAGGTCGAGCTTGACCGGCGGGAGGGATTCCTGGAGTCCCAAGGTTATTATTTTGAAGTTTTTTTTTATTTTGAGATCAAGATTTTAGGGTTTTACAAAATTTTTGGTGTCTTTTTTCTCCGCTCGCACATAAGGCTTTGCCTTGATTCATATTATATTATATATATTATTATATTGTATATTTTCGTTTTTATTTTCAATTCTTCTGAAAAGTAAGTAAAAGAAAGGGTAAATTGTGTTTAATAGTGTTTATTGCTATACAGAGGTAAAATCTCCTTGAATAATCATATTTCGCGGTTCACAAAGGCATTTGACGGTAAGAGTTACGTGCTCTTGATTAGCGTCGTTTAAACGTTTGAATTTCGTACTTTGAGAGTGTAATAGTCAATTACTGATAGAAATAGTAAAAGCACCCCCTGTTACTGACAATTAATTGCAAAAAGGCTGTTACTCTCAGAAACTGCGACAATTTTTCTACTAGAAGAGTGCTACCAGACCATTAGCACGGACTTGGTTATTGTCCATGAAATACATATATCATCGAAAACGGCCTTTTTTGGTGTGTTGCATTGAATTTTCCCTAAAAAAACTAAATAGGTCAATATTTTATACGGTCTGGTAGCACTTTTGTTTGAAAGCAGGAAACGAAGAATCGATTGGTATAAAAAACATGAAAAATAAACACGCGCATCAGGGGGTGCTTTTGCAAAGTATGTAGCGTATCGACGACAAGCTATTTTTAGCAATTTGACAGCTGGGGTCACGTGACATGTGCGATAAAAAATATGGACCGCATTTCGTGACATCATATAATTCAAAATTTACGAAAATTATTTTACATTTAAGTAGAGGTGAAATGAAAAATATGCTATTAAATCAGATACGCGATTTCATAGCGATAATGGCCGAAATCTGCCTTAACTATGCTGCGTGGTAAAGACGTTCAACGCACTTGAAACACACATGATAATCCCAACTTCCACGCAAGCGTACTATCTACTTCCGTCAAAGACTACACCACGAAACTTTTATAAACTATATATTGCAAACCTGTGCCGCTCATGTCCTTGTGTGCAAGTTGGTGATAATGCGTGTTCCGGCAGTGATTTAAAAAAAAAATGGGGAAGACGCGGTAAGACGCGACAGCTTGAGCGATCGGTCACGGCCAGACCACGGTCATTTGACGGATGTTCCCCGTTTTATCACGGGTAATAGCGTGTTTAAAGCGTCTTATCACGAACGCGTTTAGCCTTGGACGTGATTGAACGTGGTTAGCCATGCTTAGGCAGTGTTTCAGTGGTGGAACAGCCGCCAGCGGTCATACCACGTACGACCACGTCCAGCAGATATTTGAACGTGATTTGGACGTGGAGTGCAGTGTGACCGGGGCTTGAAATATGGCAATTCGAAACATCCATTTTCCACTGTAGGTTACACTACATAGTAACCGCAGTGTCGCATTTGGAATTTGATTTTTTAAATAGGGGTAAGATGGGGTCCAGCTTCATTATATGAGCTTTAAAATGGAAATAACTATGATTTTTGATATTTGGAAGAAAGAATTAGCTTGTCGTCTTGAGAAAGCCCATTGTTTCCATTGTACACCTCATACATGTATGTATAGTATGACTGGATGTGAAAGTAAGAGGTCATGTGACTAGCCATGGGCAAAGAAAAGAGTGCTGTATTTAGGTAAGAAAACTTTGACGTCATATTTCTCGAATTGCATCAGGTGAAAATTCAAATAAATTGCACATATTTAAAAAGCATAAGAAATACACAACAAATAGACAAACAATTTATTAAGAAAATTATTTGAGAAGGATGTCAAATTAGAGTCACTTTGAGGGGTCATGCCCCATTTCCATGTCATCTTCTAATGTACTACTATGACTTTGAGCAGCATGTTTGACTGACAGGATTTGTCCAGATGAAATCAAGAACTATAGAAGTAATCGGCAATAAAAGTACTTTTTATTGATATGTAGCTTTATATTGTATGAGCAATATAAAATTATTAATATAACGTCAACTATTGCATGCCTTTCATTGAAAACGCTCAATTTTCAATGGCCAATACTGTGTAGTGCAACCGTAAAAGGATTATCGGGAACGGTTTCATCGCTGTTCAAATAA